>BROG01000434.1:0-190000 GCA_030159075.1 Atrina japonica | reverse complement strand
ATGCATGAATGCACATGGTATGTTTTGTAATGAAACTCTGTGATTCACGCAGGTTTTTGCATGTCTAAGAACACTGGTATATACCCAACTCATCAACCCCTAAGGTCACATTCAGACTCATTCAAATCAATAGCATGAACTACTGTCATAATTCTGATGAATTTTTATATCCCAATCATATTTGTAAAATGGGGAATACAAACCAGTCTGAAGGTCCTCTAACTATAGTCCTAAGGTTCATCAGTCTAAAGGTTCGCCAGTTCGAAGGTCCACAGAGGCAGAGTACTGAGATTGATTTAGGAGTAGGTGAGCCGTAAGCGTCTCTGCCCACCACTATAGGCTGAATTATTTTGAGAAAACAATAATTTTTCCATCAATAAAATAATTCCTATAACTGTCAACCTGACAATTTCAGCTTTATTGAAAAATTTATAGATCATTGCATGGCGATACATGTTGTTTTCAAGTTAATGGACAAAATATGAAAAATCCACTTAAAGGGGAAATAACTCACATATGATCTACAGTACGGGCCACGCGGATTCCGCAAAAGTCACGTCATCGCGGCGGGGTTAGTTATGAGCAGTCGTCCGCGATGAAATCGCGGCTATTTAACGCGGTCGCCGTCATCGCGGTGGTTGAAATTCCTCGCAAATCGCGGGGATGAATCAAATCATCGCAAATCGCGGCTGTTGAAACAATCATCGCAAATCGCGGCTGTTGAAAACCATCGCAAATAGCGGCTGCTGATCTCCGTATACTATACTACTGGAATTGTCGAAGGGAATTCTGTTTTGTTTGTTTTGTTTTTTTATGCGAGGTCAATCTATTTGATTAAATATAAAAAAAATACATTACTATTCGCTTAAATGCGACAATTTATCTTCTATAGTACCCGAAATATGTACCTTCAAATTGATCCCAAACCCAAACAAAAACCCCCCGACTTTCACTTTTGTTCAACAGTTCTGTTATAATTGCATCAAAACTCCAAAGTTCTTCTACGTCATGTAATGAAAATTGATTACCCAAGCCGTCAAGTCAAAGTTATCCGTGCGTGAAGTGTAATCACATTTCTGCACAGAGTTGGACACGGGGACCTTCTACCTTACAAGTAGTATCTCGCTTTTCAACTATCAGTAACCGTGATATTAGACATCGTATGTCAATTTACACAAAATTTTGTGACATCAATTAAAATATCGACAAAAAGAAATAACGAACTTCGACTATCCTATCGAGGTTTATTTTCTTTCGATCCTACCTACTTCGTATTACGTTTAGTTATCTACGTATCTGGTTTATAAAACAGATTTTCAAACAACAACTGTAAGCCAAATTTGTGACGGCCCTTAAAAATTCGAAGTTCTGAAATCTCTCTCTCTTTCTGTCTCTCTCTCTCTCTCTCTCTCTCTCTCTCTCTCTCTCTCTCTCTCTCTCTCAATACTCTCTCTCTCTCTCTCCACACATGTATTTTTTTCTCGGTCAAAAGATGTATTTCTCATTCCCAATATTTTAACGGTACTATGTTTTGTTTCATTGGTTTAATGGTTTAAAACAGTTCTTCGCCTGCTGCATATAATATCAAGGGTCATCATGACTTTAAAATCACAAAAAAGTTTACATCAATAGAATTATCATTGTATGCGATACTAGTATAAAGGTATAGAATTTCCTGGTCTCCTGACCCATTCCACTTAAACTACCGGACGTTTATGATATACTAAAGCTAATGTAATTGAATTTGGGTTGCCGATACTTTATCTAACCGACTTTAATATGAACTTCAGTTAAAGTATTGTGCAACTGTGTACACTTTTTTCTAAATTAAGATTAAAAGTGGTACGAATAATTATACATGTATTAGCAAAATTTCAAGGAAATCTGTACCCGATTTCGTTATTACGAAACATACAATTCATTCACGCGGGGTAAAACGTTTTACAAAGTCTTTTTAAAAAGTTTTTACCATTCGATGCTTTATAAAAGTAAAATTCCCAGGTTTCAAAAACTTATTTTAAACATCAACAAATGAACTTATACAGGTTTGGAGGAATAGCAATCGTTGGGATATTCTATTCATATCTCAAAACAAAAAATGCATATGTAAAAAAACTCTATTATGATATATCTTCAAAATGTACCAGGGGAGTAGACCACAGGCCTCCCGCAAGTAAACCTTCGTTTGAAAATCGATTTCAACATCGATCAAACATGTACTGTAACAAGCTATAGCTGATCAAAATTGAACAAGTCGTGTCTGATTTTTCATATGCAAATTAATCTGGAATTATGATTCTGGTCATCGTCAACTACCGCACAGGGGTAAATAGTCTAACTGGTGTTTCTTTTAAATAAAATATACAACACGATTTAAACTTGTATATTACAATTAATAATAAAAATCAGATTGACATTAATTAAATGTATTACAGTCCACAGACTGCTCAACCCCTCTTTGAAAATCTTCAATCACAAGTGAGTCATGATTGCTGCAAATCACGCCCAATACATACATATTCAAGATCAAAACTGATGAATTCTGTCAATCATATATCAGGTGACACGAAATACAATACAAATGATTGGGTGGAAGATGGCTGAAAGTATTGACAACGTCCCATAAGAAAGGACACAGAATGATACATGCATTTTAACGGACTTTCTATTTACCAATTTTGCGTGTTTTCCTTTCAGTATATCTATCTAGAATCAATTACGGACTGGAAGAAACCGTCCGACTAAGTAACCGTCCGCTAAAGTACTAAAAGCATTAATATCCCCGATGTTTTAATAATAGATTCGATATCAATTTTTTTATTTAGCCGTATATATAACCACCATTGAACTAGATACAGTTCATGACTTGCGCGTATATCTGTGTACATAAGAAGCTGAGTTTTATCTCTCTTGACAGCGATTTAATGACCCCGTCGCTATGGATACCCCATTCACCCAGACTTGATGTTTTGTCCCTGTATATGTAACTGCTTCGATCTGTGGTCGTCAACGAGGAGCCTTTATAACTGTAAGTTGTTCAAATAATGTGGACTCTGATTAAAGAAGATGGATCTTCGGGGGGGGGGGGGGGGGTGGGGGGGGGGGGGGAGGGGGGGTGGGGGTAGGATTTTCTTTTTTTTACAAGGGTTGTTACACCAGATTTGGATCAGCCGTTCTTTAAGATTTAGTCTTAATATTGGGGAAAAATATGTGGGGGCATCTGGCGTGACTTCATATGTACGAATAGGGGGGTGCGGTTAAAATTTGTGAATACTGAGTTTGCCTTTATTGTTTGACCTACAGTTGTGAGCGTTTTTCATATCATATCATAGGCAAAGACCGTTGTTCTTTTTTTCCTAATAAAAGATGATTCTGAATATTTTGTTCCTTTAGATATATATTAAATAAAAAATGGATTCCCACTTGATGATTTTTTATGTTCAAAATATAGGGGATCTGTTATCTACGTCTGTTTGTGCACATAGCCTTATTGCTTGCTGATCAAATCATGGCAAACCGTTGTTTCCTTTCCGACTGAATAATGGTTTAGAAAATAACCCTACCGACTTATATGAAAAGCCTAAAATAAACTCAGGACAAAAAAATCTACCGGACTTTAAAAGGTCTATCAGTGATATTTACAGTCTAACAGGGCATTTTTTTGGGGGGTGGGGGGGGGGGGTGACTAATTTCTTACCGGTATTTGATGATGACATAAAACATGATAATCCAAACTCACGAGGGAGTCATGATTGTTGCAAATCACGCCAATACATACATATTCAAGAATCATATCGGTGACACGAAATATAATACTGCTTACACAATCAAATGATTGGGTGGAAGATGGTTGAAAGTATCGACTGCGTATATATATATCACTGACGTCGGAAGCAAAATGAATGTGGAGTGGTTTAACCAACTTAAAAAAAAAAAACACACACACACACAAACCAGACTATACCCCAATTTTCAACACCTATGTCTATCTTTGCAAAAAAGAGGGGGGGGGGGGGCTAAGCCCCCTATCCCCCGGTTTCGACGCCTATGTATATGGCTAAAATGATATATTGAATTTATGCAAAATATATTATACTTTAATTTATTATTTTATTGTACATAAATATATTTTACGCTCTTTTAAAATAATTTAAAACCGTAAATGACGTTTAATGACCAAAAGATAGATAGAAACAATTACAAATGCACAGTTTCCCTTGATTGTGACCGAGTTCAATGTCGGCGCGTCTAATGATCCAAAAATACAATTTAACAATTGATTTCGAATCTGAAAATAAAACGTTTGGAATTAATTCATAGGCGTTGCAAGCAAATTGAAAGTGGGGGGGGGGGGGGCTAAACCAACTTAACACACACACACGCCAGAAGTGCGGGGGGCTAAACCAAATTAAAACACACACACGCGAGAAAAGTTTTTTGTCACCTATGCCGATCTTGCCAAAAAAAAGGGAGGGGGCTTAGCCGCCCCTAGCCTCCGGCTCCGGACGCCTATGTAATGCATGCTATATTTTAACAGTTTCAAAATAAAATTTTGTTCGATAATCTGTGTATATCTACATCCACCCCTAACTCAGTAGCGCCATTTCTCAAAACGACAACTGTATACATGTTTTTTTTTGTTATAAAATTGGTAAAATATACATGTAGCATTGATATCCCCGATGTTTTTATAATAGATTCCATATTAATTTTTTTTAATTAGCAATATATATATAACTAGATACAGTTCTTGACTTACGCGCGTATATCTGTGTACATAGGAATGTGAGTTTTATCTCTTGAGGCGATTTATGACCCCGTCACTATGGATATACCCTGTTCACACCAGACTTGATGTTTTGTCCCTGTTATGTAATTGCTTTGATCTGTGGTCTTCAACGAGGAGCCATTATAACTGTAAGTTGGTCAAGTAATGTTGACTCTGATTAACGAAGATGATTCTTGGGGGGGGCAATAGATTTTTTTAAAAACACACCAGATTTGGATTAACCGTACTTTAAAATTTAGTCATAAACGCTAAGATGCTCACAGACCTAGCCTTGTTTATTGCAATAGCCCTTTTTATAGCTCTGAAAATTACATAGAGATATATTTAGTTTAATAATTTTTGTTTTGATATTTTGTTTTATTTAAAGGTCTACATGGTAGTTCTTGCACTTTTAAATAAGTGGGGGGCAAATGTCTTGAGTGAAAAACCACGTAGATTCAACCGTAACAGTTACCATAATTACTCTACGCTTAAACTTTATTTTCATTTTTTTTTTTCAATTTGTCAATATATGTTGAAATACAAATCGTGAAAAAGCCAAAAACTAAAAAAGTCAAACTGATGGAGACGTCACAAAAAGGCTAAAACTAAAATGTTGGCCTATGCTCGACACTTGAGGGTTCTTCATTGTGCCGACACCTATTGTGACACGGGGCCAATAGTCTCCGGCGAAGTTTAAATCCATGATCCTCCACATGCATTGCGGTATCTTATCCCCACAATAAACTCCACGCCTCTCCTTGAAAATTCCTTGATTTGTACCTTATAAGTGTGTCTTTGGCCGGAATAAAGACGAGTCGCAATGTGATAAGCAACTCTGTGAAGTGGGCTTTTATATATCTTACCATTTCTGCGAAGCAAAGACAGTTGGATCATGGAGAAACGGATACCTCATCGGGCTCTCAACGAAATATTTTTAACGATTAAGAGGTCAAAATTCAATCAATGTCTGGAGGTTTATAGTTTCAAAAATAAAACTGATGAATTCCGTCAATCACACATCAGGTGACACGAAATATGCTACGGCATCATTATACTGCCTGCACTATCAAAATGATTTGGTTGAAAGATGACTGAAAGAATTGACTATTATGGCGTAAAGGATGTACGCCCCTACCTCATTTGAACTATGGTCGAATATGAAAGGAGTTTTTCATGCATTTTAACGCGTATTCATCTTACCAATATATTGCTATGCTATCAGTATATCTATTCTGAATCAGTCTGGAGAAATTCTTTTCTGCAACTTGTAAATAGTTTTTTAAAACTTGGAAAATAAATTTTAAAAATTCTTAACAGAGAATCACGGAGAATTTTAGATTTTTATTATTAATATTTCATTTGTACTTAAAATTTTTACGTGTGAAATATATTTCACACAGATGCTACGTTTGTTTATCGTTGTTTAACGTCCCACTAAAGAATATTTCAGTCATATCGAGGGACGTCACCAAAAATTTGCATATGCTCGGCACTTACGACCATTGAGCAGTAAAGGTTCTTTAACATGCCGACACCTACTGTGACTGACATGATGGACATTAAGAAAATATATTATCAAATGCATAAAACATGGAATCTATTTTCTGTCATACAAGATATTAAATGCATATATCCTTTTAATTTTTAGTATTTTTTATGATTACCAAAATGTTTTTTTTTTTCGATATGCCCTCTGATAATGAAGGCATACAGTCCTTATATACACTCACATCATCCGAGTTATCTTTTGACAGTGATTTATGACGCTGTCGATAAGGTTCAAGTTCAAGTAAGGATACCCCGTTCACTCAGAATCGATATTTTTGTCCCTGTTATGTAATAGCTTTGGTCTGCGGTCTTGATCGAGGAGCCATATTTGTAACTTGGTCAAATAATGTGGATTCTGTTTAACGATAGTGGATCTTCGGGGGAGGCAGCAATAGAATTTTTTTTTCGAAAAGAAATATGTAGAGCTTGGATCAGTCGTTCTTTAAGATTTAAAAATATCAGAAAAAAAATATTCTTGACTTACTCATGTTTTGGAATCTATATTGAAGTTAAGAATCTTTTTAACAATATTGCCACAGTTTTCAGACTGAGTAGGAAGTATATAAAATAATTAATTTAACAAAACGGCTTTTTTTTAAAATTAACTGTCAGCAATCGTTTTCCTGATTAATATACTGCGAATAGGGGAAATAACATTTTGGTATTTACCTCCTCACATATGATCTACCTAACAATATGTTGACTTTTTCGGCTGGTGAACCTTCTGCCTAGTAATGAGCAGTATATAGGCTCTTTATGGATTACCAACATAGATGCAGATGTAGTGAACCATGACCTGTAAAACAGATGCTATGATAGCTTTCACTTGCCTGATCACTTGATATTAACTTTGTTCATTAATACGTTACGTTTGTTTATTGTTGTTTAACGTCCGACTCAAGAATCTTTCATTCATATGGAGATGTCACCAAATGCTGGTAAAGGGCTTCAAATTTTGGCCTATGCTTGGCACTTACAGCCATTGAGTAGTGAGGGTTCTTTAACGTGCCAACACCTACTGTGACACGGGACCTTGGTTTTTTACTGTCTCAATCGAAAGACTGGAAACCAATCTGCCACTGGCTGGACTTAAACTCACAACCTCACGATCAAGAGTCTAGCACACCACCGACTGAGCCTAGGTTGGCTCAACACGTTCTGCATTCAGTATATATTACAAAAAAAAAAAACACATAAGAAGATTTCGACTTCTTCAGTGACCATATTCAACTTATTTAAGATTATATCACTTTGGACTGTGAAATCGCAGGCTAGGATATTTATAAAAAAAATGGTGTGAAAGTTGATACAGATGCTTTTATCATCTCCATTGGAGTTACAGTGGAACCTGGACAGTGAGTCCACCCATATGCCACTGAGGTGTTGTCTCTAAAAAGTTTTATTTACAGGTAATGAGGTATATTTAACTGAGTGATTTTTAAAATGTGGAACTAGGTGAGTAGGTCATGTGCCGTGTGGTGATCTCTCATGACAGTGGTCTCTCACGACAGGTTATAATGTACCTACATTTATTTACAATTACAATTTAAGTTAAATTTAAATTACCAATGATTTAATGACTCACTATAGTAATACATTTACTGGAGTGAGTCACTAAACCATTTATAATAAATGACATTATTTAGTCATAATTTTCAAATTTGTTTTAACGTATTTGCTTACTTAATCCCTCAGTCCACTGTGTTGGTGTCTGTCTTTCACACTAGCCAATAATATTTCAGTCCTCAGTTTCTTTTATTCACTTTATGTAGATCAAATGTAGCCGAGTGTGTGTCCGCATATCTTCCTCTCTCTTATTTCTGTTTGTTTACTGATGAAATAATTTTCCTCTTTGTCAAAAGAATACTTTTTCGATATTTGAAAATTTGCCTCAATTTCAAACGTTTAAATGATTTTGTTTGTCCAACTTGATAACTTAGTCATCTAAACGTTTGGAAGAAGGTAAATTTGCGTAACGTATTGAAGTATATAAGTTACTGTGATCGTCATCGATTTCCCCTTGAATTACCACTGCCACTATGGGCACTACTTTCCCAGTTTTAGCGTCCCTATCTGTAGGAATTATTCTTCGACTGGTTTTATTCAGAACATCACTCAGTAAATGGGTTGAAAAGCGTGCAGAAGTCGTTAGCCCACTGACATCATGGGACCGTGGTAATCATATTTGGTCATTCGAATTTCAATTTCGAGTTATCTTTGCCATTGCCGTATTGGTATTGTACTTTGTAGTTTATGGTTAGTCTTAGAATATTGAACCTAAGCTGATTTTGCAAGAAAGTTTGTCAGTTTACACATGCCAAAGGTTTTTGTTATGACATGATATAATTCCATATAAATGAAAGGTTTATTCAAGCTACCTATCGTTTTTTGAATTCACGTCATCTGTCTCCATTTTGAACATAAGAATATCTAAGATGTTAGCTGATTGTTTGATCTAAATGCACATTCATTGTTGCATGTATGATCAATCAATCAGTGAACATCTTAGAATTTCTTATGTTCAAAACGGAGACAGACAATGTGAAAACAAAAAATGAGAGGTAGCTGCAATAAAAGTCTCATTTATATCAGCGATATATAAAGCTAATAGGGATTGGTGACTCGGCGGTTTTATATAGAGCAACGCGCATATAGGCGATGTCACTAAGCGTCTCGGAGATCCTGCTTACTGTGTCAACTTATCGGGAAAATGCGCCATTTTCAATTTACGCTTGGAGTAGCATCACTTCAGAAATCATAGGACAATTAGCCATACAACAATCAGAACAGGGTGAGCAGTTGTTATTGTGATAAAGTTTATATGTCTAGGTAACCAAATACACCGATTTAGCGATTTGAAGTAATTAAATATTTACATAATCAAGGCAGTTTAACTGAAGCAATAGGAGCTTGTTTTGAAGCGAATTACATCAATCGCCGAGAACCATACCATATTGAAGAGCTAAAAGCATTGAAATTATTGAATCACTTCGGATGAGATGCTAATTATTTTAATTGCGAGAATATAACTATTATGACGATTATGAAGTGAGCTATTCTAAAGCAGCAGAAAGTTCGATGATTTTTATTTAAAAATCTGGATAGAAAATCACCCATATTATAAGCCTCATATGGTACGCTACTTTTAAAAATATTGTCAAAAATGTGGAAAAATCAAAATGCAAAGTTCACTTATTTCAACACTTGATCTTATCAAAGTACTCAGTAATTGTGAAGTACATATGCTTTTTCTGTTTATTGATTTGAAATTTACTACGATGTACCGATTTTTTAAGTGATTAATCGAACATTTATTTAGAGCTACGACGAAGACGAAATGGGCGGAATTATCCGCATGAGTTTTTATTAATATCAGTTGTAACATGGATGTTTAAAAAAAACTTTTTTTGTTTTTGAATAAAATAAACCTATTGCTTGTCATTTGTGAAGTTGAAATATTAATATTTTGAAGTACGCGTTTATTTTTTTTTATTAATATTTTTCTTTTTTCTCTTTTATATTTTAAAATTTAGGGATTTTAACGTCCATTTTGAATAATTATCACCTCTGATTTTCTCAATTACCCTGAAAAATGAATTTCTTACAATTTTAAGTGAAAAATTTGCTTGATTATTGTGACATTAAACTTTGTAAATAGGCATATTCATATTTAATTGCAGTTTACAAGGTTAAACTTTAAGGAATTAACAGAAAATTGAAATAGGACTGGCATGTCTGAATGGCAGATTTTGCTGTAAAAATGTAGGTCTTTAAAACTATTTTGTTTCTGCATAAAATAAAATTATTGATTGTCAGTCGTGAATTTGATATGTTAAAATTTTTAAATACTCGGTTAATTTTTTAATCAATATTTTTATCCATTATTTTTTATATTTTAAAGTTAAAGTATTTTACCGTCCATTTAAATGATTTTGAGACCAAATACTGACACTTCTGATTTTCTCAATTACTCTGAAAAATAAAATTATTTACAATTCTAAGTGCAAAATGTAATTGATTATTGGAACACTAACTTAGTACATAGGAATATTCATATTTGATTACAGTTTACAGGATTTTGAATTATTGAAAATAGTATTGTGAAAAAATCGGGATGGCAGAGTTTGCTGTAATGTTGTATTTTTATATAGTTGTAAATTGTTGGCCTAAATGTTTTTTTTAATTCATGAAGTTAAAATTATCAAAATTTTGCATTACATTTCTATTTGAATTTAATTTGATTTTATTATTTTTTTTATTTTCAAATCAAGTAATTTTATTATCCAAATCAGTGTGGAATCAGTGTGGAAGGCACTGAAAGAGACAAAAATTGTTGATTATGATTTTCTCAATTACTCTGAAGAATAAAATTATATACAATTTTTAGAGTGCAATGAAATGCTGACTTAGTTAGTTAGTATATAGGCATGTTCATATTTTATTGCAGTTTACAGGGTTTAAGCCTTAAGACTGAAAATGGCAGAGTTGGCTCCAATGTTATATTTTTATATAGTTGTAAAAAGGTTGGCCTAAAAACTGTTTACTTTAATGTTTAGTTATAATCGAGAAAAACAGTTTTATGAGATTAGGGAATAAATGTGATGATACATTAAGTTAAAAAAAATGAATAGAAACCTGACATGTAAAATTCAATAAATTCTCTTTATTTAAATTTGTCATTGAAATACATGTACACTGGGTGTATTTGTTGTGTGTTTTATTTTTCAGACAAGGGGAAAAAGTTATAATAAAAGGATAACTGGATGGCAGTGATGAATTGTTTGAGTTACAGTGACTATGTAACAATATTGTGGAACTACATGTATGCAATTCATTGCAGAAATTCATGTATCTTAAATGAAATAAAATCCAAGAAATTGATAAATTGTCTTTTTCTTTCATGTGTGTGTTCTTCCATGAGGTCACTTTTTAAAGTGCAGTATTACTCAACAGGATTTCAGTATGCAAACATGTTTCTTTCATCCAAGCTCTGCACATAATTATACCTTTATTTGCAGAATAGAAAAAATTTAATCTGCTTGGAGTGACATCATAAATAAGTTTGCAAAATTTATTTTCACTATATATTCTTAGTAAATTCATGTTTTTCCTCTAGAATTCATTGTTTTTTCAAATTTTAATAAAGTAAATTGATTCACATGAAGGTGAGGGTTTGGTTCTTATGTGTTAGAAATCCCATTACAATCTGTGTTTTATTTTAGGATGGAATACACTAATTTTCATGTGAGTAAAATTCTAGTGACCTTCATTTTGAAGTTTATTAATGGATAAATAATGTATTTTTAAGTAATTCATGGATGTAAACTAACAGAAATATCAAAATTAGGCCCACACTTCATGGGTTATACATGTATGTGTCATTTATTGATTTTCATTAATTTTGGGTATCTACCAAATTTGGAGGACAAATCACAGGATTGCAGGATTACTATGATTATATTGTGAAATTCATTTTTGCGAACTAATTTATGTCCAAATACTGTACATATTCATCATTTGCAAACAGCAAAAATCTGACATGGTGATGCAAGAATAATCCTTACTATTCAGTATTATGCACTTAATCCACAAATATAACAATTTAATTTTATAGTAATGAATCAAATTCAACCAAACATACACAGATTTATACTTGGAAAAACCTATCAGGGTCTTCACTTGTACAATAATGTCCATAACTTCTTCATATTTTAAAATTAAGAACCCAGGATAATCAAAATATTTTGTTATTCTGTCTAAATGACAATAATTGTTGTTTAAATAGTGTAGAAATGTGTATATATAATATTAACATCATATCAAAGTTACAATGATTTCATTTCAGATATAAGCTTAAGTATTTTTCATTTTTTCAACTGTCTGAATTGTTTAAATATTTCCAATATCAACTTATTTCCCCCAAATTTAAAAGAAATTGATTAACCTCTAATTGTCTAATAGATCTATTTAAATACTCAATTTTCTATTCTTCCTGCATGTTTGGAAATTATATTTACCAAAAATACTTACCTGTGTAGACTTATTGTAAAGTGGGAATTTTATTGTTTGCATAGAAGTATATACATGTAGTTATTATATCATGTGCTAAATTAACATATTTCAGAAATACCTTCTTTTGCACCCCACTCAAATCAGCGATATATAAAGCTAATATTAGCTTTATATATCGCTGCTCAAATGTTTATTTTTTAATCATGTGTAAGAAATGTGTAAATTTGAGTTTTTAGAAATAATAAATAAAAAAACATATTTATTATGATTTTATAAGTATCTGGGTTGTGGTTTCAAAGGGGTGGAGAGCAAAAATATTCGAAAGATTGTTTATTACACCTACAAGGCTACATGCTTAACTCAGGAAGTGATCTGCAGTATTATTCCTCTGCGGGAGTTCAACACCCAAAACGAGTGTCCTTTATCAGTGTTTACTGCAAATACCATATACCATCGCTTTTATCAGAACAGATAAAGCTAATCCCCTTGATGTTTAAATAAATATAGGTGCCATGTATTTTCACACCTTAGTGCTGTAGGATTACGACATGTTCCTGATAGAACTGAAATTATACACAAACGTAAAAACAAGATATTTTGCCGATTTACCTCTCCGGATATGTTATACATTACATCTTTTAATGTTCGGTTTGAAAATTCTTTTTATTTGTTAATCTAATAAAATTGAGAGGGGATTACGTAATTATCAAAAAATTTTGATTCTAGACTAGTATTTACTTTAGTAGATCAAGAATCTAAAAATTAAAATTTGCTGACACATTTCTGATGTAATTTCTAATATTTTTCTACATTATTCATTTATTTTGAGTTGCTAAAAATGGTACCTTATTCGGTTATTTTTTTCAAACTCGTGATTTGTGAAACATTTAATGTTTTTAAAGTAGTAAACCTTTCCTTGCTCTCAAATTACCGAGTAACATTTTCACGATACACATACGAACGATCAATCTAGTTGTCGGTCTTTGCTGGTGCCAGCAGCTTCTCAACAATTACACGACCGGACAACCTCTGTATAAGAGATTTGTCTCGATTACGTCCCTTCTGACTGTTTGCGTGTTACTATCTGGTTTGCGCCTGCGCGGTGAGTGTCGATTTAAACTGGGTCACTCATTTGCATATCAAAAGGATACATCCGCTCATAACTGGAAGAGCGCGAGTCACCAATCCCTATTAGCTTTATATATCGCTGTTTATATGAAATTACATCATGTCATAACTTAATGACGATGAATTTACAAATCTAAAAGATCAAGTAGGCATATCAACAAATATCAGACATCAGCGATAAGAAATAAATGGTTAAAACAATCGCTAAACTGCTGAGAAAATGTCACAGCATCTTGCTTCGAAGAAATTATATAGGAGGACTTCTGCCCCTGATTTTCCCCCCTCCAAAAAATCACTTAAAATCGGGGCAGAAAGTTTGGCCTACCATCATATGATTGAAAAATTGTTGAGTGTGACATAAAACGACATTCATAATTTGAAAAAAAGGTTATTCCAATCACCAGGCAACATTTTGGTCATGTCAATTCCTGTCTGCTTCAGTGGAAGTGCATGCAATTTTCAAATACATGCAGGGTAGTTGTGACTCATCAACATGGATTGGTAGATGTATTTTTACCAGTGTTTGCGAACAAGTTTAACATCAATATAAGAAATCATGTGAGTTTACATAAGTTCCCATAGACCAGCAACTTTTACATAAAGACAGTAGGAATTATGGCAATGGCTTCAAAAGGAGCACAGCTCATTAGTTTATGAATGCAAGATCGTGCTAGAATTACCGAAGTTAAAGCAACAAATTGTAATTGGGAATCCAAGGTCTGTTGGATCTCAAAAAGGCCAAACATTTCACATAGATTAATTATGATGTCAAATAATTACAACTTTAAAGGTACACGAATCATGACTACATGTACCTGAAATATAGAAAAAGTCCACAAAATTATGGATTTGATTGCATTTGTGAAGGGTTCATTGCAGGTCAAGTGTTGGATTAAAAATGCCCAGAGTGCAGCCTTTTTCATGATCTACAATGTACAGCTTCTGACACTTTTTATACATTGAGTAAATTCTAAATACCATGCATATTTACAATGTACATGCATGTGAACTTCTTTATTTATTTTTTTTTTGCTGCATTCTCCATAAATATTTATACATTGGGGTCCTTTGGGGGATAGGCCCAACCCCCTTTAATTTATATTTTTATCTATGCATTGTAACTTAAAAACAATCCTCACCCCTAAACCATATACATTTTTATTCTTATTCATTATTGGGAGACACATTCAGTGGTATGTATCATGTATGGGGCTCCTTGGGTCTTATCCCACCCCAGATCATGAAATATGTATTTTTACCTTTAAGTTTAACATAAAAATGGTTCACAGTGATATCCCCACCCCTAAACCATATATAAACTCTTGATCCTCATAGATAGACACATTCTGTGGTATATATGGGTTTTCTTGGATGCTCTGCTCCCACCCAAACAAAACATTTTTTGCTTATAACTTAAAAATCATTCATATTCCCTTCCCTAAACCATATGCAATGTACATGTAGTTTTGTTCCTTATAAAAAGACACAGTCACTGATATATACATGTAAGGGTCATCCCCACCGCCTGAAATTTATGTTTTTTACTTATAACTTGAAACCTATTCACATCTCTACCCCTGAATTATATATATTCTTGTTACTTATGGAGAGACATACCATATTTGACCAATTAAGCGTCCAGGGCACTACAAAAATCAGGAAAAAGGGTGGACGCTTAATGGGACATTAATAGTCAAATTGATGTAAAACAGTTGATTTTTATAAGGCATAGTAGTACATGTAAAAATGTTATAGTTATTTCTGAGGACACCTAAGACATTCTTCTGTTGCTGCATGGATGGCTACGTATAAACTGTTTCTTGTGGTTTTTCAGGTCCACATCTCCTTGTCAACCAGTTAGAAAAGATTCTCGATTGTATGTTAAAATAAAGGGGGGGGACTTACAGGGACGTGGGCAATAAATAGGTCGAATACAGTATTAAATTTTGTACATAGTTGATGTGCCCCACTGCTTAAATATTATTTTCAATTTCTGTCAAGGCCCCGCACAATCTGGCCATACCACCTTTAGCGGTTTCTTGTTCAGTTATATGACAGGGGCCAGTTATTACTGTATTGGTGGAAGAGAGAACCTGGTTACAATGTACCCAGGAACAGACCACCGGCCTTCTGCACGTAAACCCGTACTTACTAGAGGGAGAATCTTCCATCATTTAAAGTGCAAGTCCACTCGACCACGTGGTCCCATTTGACTCGTACAATGTAATTTAACAATGACTAATTCAATATGATAAAACTAAAACTTACTGAAAGGCTTTGAAAATATATAAAAATTGTATCAAGTATGAAATATAATGTCATTTTCTTTCAGCAATGGAAGGTTTGTCCTTGCAGAAGAATGGGATTTCCCCTTATTCAGGTGATCTGTTTCATGAGGTACGTAATATACACTTTCTATTTTGTATTCTACATATACAATGTTTGTATAGGTGTAGACATACATGTACATGTATATGTAGCAGGCTGGGGAAAATGAGCGGCCAGACCAGGAATCCAACCCAATGCACTAGCAGGACGCTCTTATCAACTAAGCTATCTGGGCCAACAGCCTCTGTACTACTACACTCTTCTCCACTTAACAATATTTCTGACCTCAGAAATCAATGAGACTCATAAATACAATGCAGGTTATTTACTTGTGCACCAAATGTAGCATCCAGGGGAAAAATGTGCGGCCAGACTGGGAATTGAACCCAGGACCCTCCTAACACTAGCCGTATGTTCTTACCAACTGTTCTATTCAGGCCAGCACCCTCTGTGCCACTACATATACAAAAACTTGTATACATGTATATAAGTCATAGTTTTTAGCTCGCCTCTATAACATCAATTTCTATTTTCAGCATGTTCCTAAGAGCAAATTCAATACAATGACAGGATCTATAAGGAATGAACATGGTTGTTATAAACAGGATTCACTCATTCAGTGTTATACATTGTTATAAATGTAATTCTTATCCATCTTTACAGCAGTAAATTCTTTTTCAGACACCGCTGATGTTAAAGTTCCTTGGAATCCTCAATGCATTTTCACCACATATGATCAACATTTTCTTTGTGGTAAGTTGTTCCTTGTTGACCTCATTATCACTTGTCAAACTTGTCATCCATTGATGATATATACAACCAGTGTAGCAGCCAATTCTATCCCCCTCTTAATGTGCCCCCTGGAAAAATAAAACAGGCTAGCCAATTCTCCCCACCCCCTTCAGTTGAAAGTTTCCAAGGGGAATAGAATTGGCTAGCCAGTATTTTTTCCTCAGGGAGAGAACTAGCTAGCCAATATCTTCCCCCATAACTGGTACTCTATTAACCCCAGACATTTAGGTCATACTGCAGATCTATTATTATAACGATACGTGATAATTATTTTGACAGAAACTGCAAGTGTTGAAAGCATTATCATACATGTACATGTAAATGAATTTAAAAAGGTCCTGAGAATTACAGAATGCTATGGTGTACCAATGCCTTGTTAAGGTACATGTAGCTTTTGTTGTAAGTTATAAAGTTTATATATGTATCTTCACACCTGGAACAATTAATTATTTAATTCATTAATTATTCCAAAAACCACAGGAATTGGAAATTGTATCCGTAAGTTAAAATCAAGAGTCAAACACATGATCATCGGACAAACACCTATAAAAAAAAAGTTTGTTTGACAATTTAACTTCACATTAATACAGTAAAATCTGCTTTAGCGACCACCTGTGTATAATGACCACCTGGTCACAAAGACCGTTGTTTGCTGTCCCCATTAGTATCACTTATGTACAAATCAACCTCTATACAAAGACCACCTCCCTATAAGACTGGTTTTCTTGTGTCCCTAAGGAGGTTGTTATATACAAGTTTTACTGTATTACCAATTCCTGTGCTAAAACAGTTAAAAATTTAAATTTGATGGTACTGATGTATATCTACATACATAAATACATACATACATACATACATACATACATACATACATACATACATATGTATGTATTCTGACAATGGCTTGATGGCAGATCCATTGATTAATATTTTATATGTATAAGATATTTTTATTAACTTTAGTAGCATTGCTCAAGCAGGAAACACCACGATTGTATGTGTTAGCCTGCTATATAGATTTCAATCAGATGTGAGAATTGAGAAAATATTAACTAACTGGCTGTTCACTGGGAGATAATAAGCATGCTTATTAAGACTAATATATATTATTTTTGGTTACCATGACACATTTAAATTACATATTATAGTTTCTGCCGCACATTTTTGGTCTAACTTATTAGTAGCAATTTCTCTTCAGCATTAACTATGTATGCATCACAATGATAAAATGAATGAGGATGATACACATGAAATATGCACAAAACATGTCCAAACAACTTACTAGCTAGAAAATTTTAAAATTTTCAGCCATTCTTGAAAAATATGTCAATTGATAAATTTGTTGACGGCAACATGAGCTATGGAACATGAAATACGGTAAAATCCGAAAATTTTGTTGTGGTTTTTAGTTTGTTTATTTTTTGTTGTTTTCATTTCTCAACAAAATTGAAACCATGATGATATTTTTAGATGTACAATGTATTATGCTCAGTGATAGTTACCATTACAAACAGGTGTTTTATTTCAACAAAATTTAATATCAACAAATTTGTTTTATTTAAAAAAAAAAAAACAATGAAATTTTAACCTCACGAAATTTTCTGATCCTACGGTAACAAACATATTATAGCAATTTCATAAACCTCGGATTTCTGGTCCTCACACCCGCTGAAAATAAGTTTCTAATACGACTACAAAATAAAACAAATCAAATTGTTTAGAATATTTCTCTAATGTTTGTTATCTCATTCACCCCTAAAAGCACATTTGGACTGGCCTAAATCTTTGATTTACAGAAGAGTCCATTAATTTTCAGGGGTCGATGAGTTAAGATGAATGTACACTACCAGAGTACATGTATATAATGATATCATGTGTTCTGTTACAGGCACTAGAAGTGTTGCAGGGAATGATTCTACTACGAATAACAAGGTTCTATGGCTATTACATGGTAAGAACACATATTTATTTTAGTGAAAATGAGTCGGAACAGATTTTGTGCCAAAAAAGTAATTTCTTGAACACAAGTTCCAGTTCGGGGTTTGATGCCTTGTTTCCAAATATTGTAGACAGTGGGGTTCTTTGTCCCACTCATAGTTGTAATGATTATGCAAGGAAATTTTAGCTTTGTCGCCATTTCCTGCATGCAGTGCAGGGGTCAACAATGATAAAAATTCCCACTGGTCCTGCAGGACAAGTACCAGTTAGTATTGAAATCTACTTGTCTGGACGCAAAAATGACCTGTCTGAAAGTCAAGTGTAACATCCAGAGATACTTTGTGTTTAAACAAGAATAATCTTTATTGAATTAAGTTTTGTCTTCAACAATTTCATTTGTCCTTTTGGACAAGTGAGAAGTAACATCTACTTGTTCAAATGCAAAATGGACTTTTCCAGGACAACCGGACAAACCTTAATGTTGAACCCTGGAGTGAGAGTCTTTACCTCACTTATAGTTGTAATGATTATGCAAGTAACATTTAGATATATCCCCTTTTACTGCAGACAGTGAGGGTCTTTACCTCCTCATAGTTGTAATGATTATGTAGAGAACTTTAAGCCTTGTCTCCATTCCCTGCAGACAGTGAGGGTCTTTACCTTTCTCATAGCTGTGATGATTATGTAGAGAACTTTTAGCCTTGTCTCCATTTCCTGCAGACAGTGAGGGTCTTTACCTCCTCATAGTTGTAATGATAATGTAGAGAACTTTTAGCCTTGTCTCCATTCCCTGCAGACAGTGAGGGTCTTTACCTTTCTCATAGCTGTGATGATTATGTAGAGAACTTTTAGCCTTGTCTCCATTCCCTGCAGACAGTGAGGGTCTTTACCTTTCTCATAGCTATGATGATTATGCAGGAAACATTTCCTACATACATTGAGGGTCTATACCTCACTCATAGCTGTGGTAATTATACAAGGAAATTCTAGCCTTTTCTTCATTTCCTGCAAACAGTGAGGCTCTTTAAGAGAACATTTAACCTTCACCATGTTCATTGCAATAGTAAAAAAACAACTCAGAATTGGAAGGGATATCTCATCATTTGATATATTTCAGAATGATTCTTTATTAGTAAAAGTCCTCAACAGGACACAGCATGCACAAATTAGTGAGAAAACAGACAACATATTATAATGTGATGTAATCTACTTCCGGCAAGTCAGAAGTCACAAATACATGTAGTGAATATTAGATGAATTTAGTTCATCGGTTTTGAGATACTTGGAAGTATCTCACTGTTTAGATTATCACTGTATTGTATGGTTCAGTGGAAGCTATCTTGAGAGACCACACCCTTCAGCCACAAAAATGTGGTCTCTCAAAACAGACGGTCTCTGAAAAGAGGTTTTATCTAAAGGATTACTTAACTACTGTATACAGGGTTATTTTCGCACTGTGTAATTTTCACCCCAATGCATTTGCAGACGGTTTTGCACCATTTTAAATTTGCCCAGGCTTGTATTATTAAAAATAGATGAATTTACCATTTTGAAGTCGCCCAGTTTTGAATTTGATCTTTGACGATGAAGGCTTTGATCTTTGACGATGAAGGCGAAAAGGGCGAAAATAAAACAGGAGTGAAAATTTCCCTGTATACAGTAAGTGATTTTCAGAATGTGGTCTTTCATGAGAGTGGTGTTACAAGGCAGGTTCAGCTGTACCAGTATGTATTCTCAAAAGGTTAGGACATACACAAAACTTTATAGAGATTGAGATGTCTGTGATGCTGATGAGGAAGCTATCATATGTCACCGGTATTTGTTTTGTTTTGTTTTAGTTACAGAGGCAGGCAACACAAGTCAAGAAATATAGCTCTGAAGCCGAGAAAATTTTGTTGAGGAAGGAGGACCTTGTCTATGTGCAGTTCTTTGTAATTGTTGCGTAAGTTGTTATAGTGAAGATAAAAATGAAATTTTCTATTACATTTTAATTCATTGTTCCAATAAAAAATATCAAGTATGCCACATTGAAGCTCTAAGTCGGGTACAAACATTACTATTCAAATGGTGAGTTGAGAAAATTTTTACTTCAGTCTTGTTTCGGTCCGTTTCTGTTAATTGTATCCTTTCTGTGAAAATCTTCATCACCTGACCATTTTGTTATGATTAACAATGGATATCTAAGACATTTTAAAGGTAATTGGTAATATCTTCATATATCGTCATTATTTGCTGTCGTTTGAAAAAATTTACTGGCATTTGAGAGTAATTTACTCGTAACTTAGAGCCCTGTGTATAACTATATCCCAGGGTTTTCCTTAGAAGTTTTCATTTTAGGGTTCAATTGGCCCCTTCTCAATTGAAAATGAGTGTCATCTGGAAATTTGGGGGCAATTGATTCTGTAAGAATAGATTATGTGCTTGTTTTGAGTATCAATTAATACTTGTAATCATTACATGAATGTACATGTCAAGGAATTATTATGACACAATCCGAAGTATTTTAGATCTTTATTTATTGGGTCTCCATGGCCAAGTGGTTAGAGCATCGCGCTGTTAACCATGAAATTTCTCTCTTCTGGTCAACGCAGATTTTAGACCCGCTGAAACCCAAGCTGATTTTTGTGATGAAGTTTGTCAGTTTACTTGCGGAAGGCCGGTGGTCTCTTCCTGGGTACATTGTATCATGATTCTTTCCTCTACCATTAAAAACTGGCCGCCACCATGTAACTGAAAAATTGCTGAGTGTGGCGCCACCATGTAACTGACGAATTATTGAGTGTGGCGTAAAACACTAATCATAATCTTTATTTATGGACTGTAACTGCCAAAATTGGGGAGTTTATTTTGCATCCACTCTTACCCGTTAGGGGTCATTTCTATTTTATTATGACAATTACTCAGGATTTGTGCACCAGGAAAAACCTAATACCCTATTATTCACATGCTTTAAGTGTTAGCATGAAAATAATTTGTATGTTGGCGTAATTTTAATTACCATAATACTTCTCTTTTTTTTTGCAGATTTTCTTTCAATCCATACTCCATATCAGCTTGTCTGGCCAAATCCACGGCTGTGTTCAACAATTTAGCAATTCTTCTGTCTCTATATTACATGCTTAAAGGTAAGATATTTACAAAATACCAACTTGATATTCCAAGCTTACAATGATGATTATGAAGTCTCCCCGTCACCTCTACAGCTCTGATCGGTGCAGCTTCAAGTCCCACTGGAGCCAGACCTGATTTTTGTGAGAAAGTTTGCCAGTCTACTCACCGTAAACCGGTGGTCTCTTCCCGGGTACATTGTAACCAGGTTCTCTCCTCCACCATTAAATGCTGTCTGCCACCATATAAATGAAAAATATTGCTGATTGAGACATAAACAAACATTAAGAACATTTTTTTTCTTAAATCCTGTAAAGCTGTTATATACTAAAACAATTATCACTTTCTTTTGAGGACACTTTGGTCTGATATTATTGCCTAAGCCAGAAAAGAGAGGAAAATATTGATAGATAATTAGATCACCCAAGATCAGTTCCAGGGCATAAGACATGTAAAACCTCCCTGAAATCTGATTGACACATCTTCAAAATCTGCATATACATCAAGTTTTTATCACTTTTTTTTTTTTATCATAACCATTCATCAATTTTCTGTGACTTAAATTTTAATTGAACGACTTTGAAACTTTGCACATATGCAGTATTGTAAACATTGCTTGCATTGGTAGAGGGTTAAAGTTGCAATCAGAAGTTCCTGGGTTTGATTCCGGGTACCATATTCTAACAATGACTTTAAAAAATGGTAGTGACTGTCTACTCTCCCAGGGCTGGGAATACAAAGTGAAAGTCACAGGTGTTCAACTGACATGTAAAACCGAGACCCCCATGGCACATCCAGTGGTAGACCATTTGATCCCAAAGGAAAAGGTTCCAGGTTTCATTCCCTGTCCCAGATCATACCTTGGACTTTTTATTTAAAAGGGGCAGTGACCGTTCCTTCGTCAAGCGCTAGGCACGAGATATGAAAATCTCGGGTATTGTGAGTAAGAGTTAAATTTGAAGTTATATGTCATGGCAGACATGTCATACTAAAGAACCCTCAGTGTATTGGTGTCATTCCATAGCACAGGTCAAAATTTGTGGTGCTTCACCTAAAGCTGGTGATATCTCCAAATAAATGAAATGTTCATGATGGGATGCAAAACAGTAATAAAACAAACACAGATATAAACAACACAATTGGCTGAAAATCTTTTAGTTTTTAATTGAGATATTGTAAATCCAGAAATTTTCATGGGACTTCATTTTCGCGATACCCAAGTTCTGAATTTATTCAGATGATATTTTTGCTATTCTGAATTCCCATTTTATCGTATTATTATCATACTTCATCATGCAATAATTTTATTTTCGCAAGGGAAATTATGTGTAAATAAAATTCTTGCAAATAAAACCGGATTTACAGTGCACAAATTGAAAATATCTGGACATGAAAATTACAAATATCAGTGACATTCTCTTTTGATTTGGTTCCCTTGAAATTTCACAAATATGGTATGTATGACTCCTCCTTATCACAAGTATATATCTGTATACAGTCAAACTTTCCACTTCTGTATAAAGGGCACCTGCCTATAAAGGCCACTCAGATATAACCTTTGTTAACTTTTTATAATGAATAAAACTCCTTATAAAGACCACCTGTCTATAATGGCTACTTTTGCATATTCCCTTGAGTGGCCGTTATAGACAAGTTTGATTATGTCTCATTATGAACAAGTTACTGTCAAATGTTTCCTCTCACTGAGTATTGTGTGTTTTTGTTTATATATAATCACAAATCTGAAGCACGCTTAAAAACATGTTTTTCTTTCTATGAAAATTACTACAATTAGAAGTTTCTTGTTTCACAAAATTAAGTACAGTAAAACCTGCTATAGCTGTCACCTCTATATAAGGATTACCTGTTTATAAAGGCCAGTTTTTTCAAGTCCCTTGACTGAATACTTCAACTAAATTAAACCTGTGTATAAGAGTCACCTGCACATAAAGGTCCATATTTTCTGGTCCCTTGGGTGGCCTCTATATACAGGTTTTACTGTAATTATCAGGTTTATCTAATTCTACAATGACCTGGTTTTACTACTGCTGTCTGGCTTTACATTGGTGGTCTCTAGCAACCAATTAGCCGCTTCATTGACCATGATGGCCAGTGCAAATGCAGTGTATTGAGATATATAACACTTTGAAAATAGATTGCAGATGGCGGTAATGAATTTGCGAGAGTGGCAATGGATCAAGTTGCCGTAATTCAAGAATTGACTGTAATTGCACTTGACATGAAGTCTGTTAATAGATGTTTTCTTTTCTATGTTTTAAGGTAACCAGTTGCTGTGTGGATTTTTCATTGGAGTAGCTTCATACTTGAGCATGTATCCCATAATGCTTGTGGTACCAGCTGCAATTCATTTCCTACAGGTATACATGTATATTCAAATTGATAAAAGATAGTAATGTGTGTGTGTGTGTGCGTGTGTTTAAAAGAATCTAAGGCCAAAAAAAAATATATACTAGGTTCTCAGGCCCCGCCGCATCCCTAAAAACACTCCCGCGTCGACGATTTTTATTTTCGTCAAAATCCGGAGAAAGAAACTAAAATTTTTTCATATCCGGTCCGATATTGATTTTGTGTTTAGGAATAACTTAACGGAGTCGTCTGTGCGCTTGACGAACATAAAAAAGTTACGTTTCTATTGTTGAGGCTGTTACTTAACATTGACTAGACATCGAGCGAGATGTCTTTAAATTTCTTGCCAAATCTCACATACGAGCAAAGTTTTCTTCATCTTGATAATACACATTTGTGCCCTGGAAGGGTAAGCAGATCATGATTGATAAGATATATCTAGACAGCTGAAGCAGTGGATTTGATGAAATTTCTCGAAAAAAAGAAAGACAACTTTCTTCTTCTGAAATAAAAAAAAAAAAAAAAAAGCCTCCCTCCCTCATCCATATTTTTAAAAAGTGGCCTGAGAACCTAGGCATTTTTTTTGTATGGCCTAAGAGCATGAAATAGTATGAATTGTAGTTGACATTTGGTTTATCAGGTGAGAGATTCAGGCTCATTCATGTCTTTAGAATTTCTACTTTTGTTACAGCCATTATTGCTAGAAAGATACTAAATGTACTTCCAAGAAATTAAATCCTCACATATTCAGAGGTCCGAGGGAATATGTGGTCCATCTTTTTGTCCATTTCCAACATTCTGCTCTGTGGCCAAGTGATTTGAACTATGAAGTCTCTCACCTCTTGTCCGTATGGGGTTGATTCCCATTGAAACCTAAGCTGATTTTGTGAGCAAGTTTGCCATTTTACTTGCGGAAAGTCGGTGGTCTCTTCCCAGTAACATCTATATTAAGACCACCTCCCTATAAAGACTGGTTTTGTTGTGTCCCTCATGGGACATTAAACTCTTTTTGAGTAGCATAGCTCTTGGGGGTTGGGTCATAGTGTTTCTCAAACATATTTCGTTTTTATTACAGTGTTGAGTATTTAAGACTGATATATGATTTATTTTCAGATTAGCAGACCTAAAAATGAAATATATGCAGACCATTTTGCCATAATTAACTATGTGATTACCTCTGCCATTACGTTTATCTCCTTCGGAGTTCTTCTTATGTTATCGATGGCATCAGAAGGATCCTGGAATTTCTTGACATCAACATATGGATTCATGTAAGAAAAAAATAGTATAAATTTAAACCTATTGTTCTGTAACTCATTCAACCCTAATTACACATTTGGACTGGTCCAAGTCATTGATTTATGGAAAAGTCCATTGTTTTTAGGGATTAATGAGTTAAACATTTCAAATAATAAATTGTGCACATGATCTTGAATCACTAAATGTACTTAATATTCAAGCTCAGCTTTAATTTTATAATTCTGACATATACAGTAGAACCTGTTTTGATAGACAACTCTTATAAAAGACCACCTGTCTTTTAAGACCACATTTTGAAAACTGCTTAGATGACTATTCCTTTTTTTTTTTTTTTTTTTAATAAAACCTGTTTTGAAAGACCACCTGTCTTGTAAGACCCCATTTCAGTGGCAGATTCCCTCAAGACAGGTTCTACTATATCACATTTCAATGGCAGATGGGGAGATCCCTCAAGACAGATTCTACCATTCCACATTCCTGTGGCACATGGGGTGGTCCTTCAAGACAGGTTCTATTCTACCATATTTTAGTGACAGATGGGGTGGTCCCTCATGATAGGTTCTACTGTACCACATTTCAGTGACAGGTGGGGTGATCCCTCAAGATAGGTACCACTGTACCACATTTCAGTGACAGGTGGGGTGATCCCTCAAGATAGGTACCACTGTACCACATTTCAGTGGCAGATGGGGTGGTCCCTCAAGATAGGTACCACTGTACCACATTTCAGTGACAGATGGGGTGGTCCCTCAAGATAGGTTCTACTGTACCACATTTCAGTGACAGGTGGGGTGATCCCTCAAGATAGGTACCACTGTACCACATTTCAGTGGCAGATGGGGTGGTCCCTCAAGATAGGTACCACTGTACCACATTTCAGTGACAGGTGGGGTGATCCCTCAAGATAGGTTCTACTGTACCACATTTCAGTGACAGATGGGGTGGTCCCTCAAGATAGGTTCTACTGTACCACATTTCAGTGACAGGTGGGGTGATCCCTCAAGATAGGTACCACTGTACCACATTTCAGTGGCAGATGGGGTGGTCCCTCAAGATAGGTACCACTGTACCACATTTCAGTGACAGATGGGGTGGTCCCTCAAGATAGGTTCTACTGTACCACATTTCAGTGACAGGTGGGGTGATCCCTCAAGATAGGTTCTACTGTACCACATTTCAGTGACAGATGGGGTGATCCCTCAAGACAGGTTCTACTGTACCACATTTCAGTGACAGGTGGGGTGATCCCTCAAGATAGGTACCACTGTACCACATTTCAGTGGCAGATGGGGTGGTCCCTCAAGACAGGTTCTACTGTATAGTTATTGGTAAAACTTCTAGATGTGACCGACTAGGAAACATCGTATCTTTTTTTTTTCATTCATACTCAACATAGTCCTCAAAGTATGATCAGGTTCTGCAGTGTACTGAGCAAACTCATCTGATCATCTGTCTCATCTGCTGTGAAATCTGTAGTCAATTATAATATAGGGTTGATAATTCCGTATTGGCCCAGATATCATGTCGAGGCTTCTCATATTGACTCAGATATTTGGACTAGGCTTCTCATATTGGCCCAGATATATGACCAAGGCATCTCATATTTGCCCAGTTATTTGGCTGAGGCCTCTGTTATTTGGCCGAGGCCTGTCATATTTGCCCATTTATTTGACTGAGGCCTCTCATATATGCCCAATTATTTGACTGAGGCCTTTCATAATTGCCTACTTATTTGGCTGAGGCCTCTCATATTTTCCCAGTTATTTGGCCGAGGCCTTTAATATTTGCCCTGTTATTTGGCTGAGGTCTCTGATATTGGCCCAGTTATTTGGCTGAAGCCTCTCATATTGGCCCAGTTATTTGAACGGTCTCATATATTGGCCTACTAATGTAACTTGGTCAGTGTGGAATTAGCTTGTTATTAATTAACTATGTAGACAGGTAAAATGAAGCCATTATCTTTTTGCTTATCTACCTGACATCTGCTTCCTTATATTCATGTTTTCTTCCGTGACATGTATCACCTGTATAGGTAGTCTGGATATTTCCGACATAAAAGTTCACTATCCAGTTAGTTTTGCAAAATCCAGGCACGTTTATCCAAGCACATTTTTACATAATGGCCACTTACTTACCAATTCACTTCTTGAAACATGAGCAGGATGACTAAAACAAACCAAAATTTTATTGGCGTTTTTACCCTAACAATATTATTTTCTTTCTTTCTAGACTCACAGTTCCAGACCTGACACCAAATATGGGAATATTTTGGTATTTCTTCACAGAAATGTTTGAACATTTCCGGACATTTTTTATCTGTGTTTTCCAGATCAATGCGTTCATTTATACAGTTCCCCTAGCAGTGAGACTAAAGTAAGCATATAATTACTGAATATAGTCCTTTGTATTTTCACACAGAAAAATATATACAGTGCAGTTCAAAATTACCTGTAATGGACCACCTGAGTTGGTCTAGTTGTAGAGCGTTCGAATCGCAAGTGGAAGTTACCGGGTTCGATTCCTTGTACTTGTTCATACCAAAGACTTTTCAAAAATGGTAGTGACTGTTCCTCAAAAGACAAAGTGAACGTCACGGTTCTTTTAGATGAGACATAAAACTTGAGGTCCCCTGTCACAGCAGGTAAAAGAAACCTCAGTGCATTTGTGTCAGTCCATAGCACAGGTCAAAATTTGTGGCACTTAACCTAAATCTTGTGACATCTTAATTCAAGTGAAAAATTATGTATGTGTTACAAAAAAAATGTGACCAACTAAATTTTTGTTTTACCATAAGGTTTAAGAATGAGTAGCAAATTTCAGTTACCATGCTTTGATAGGCAACTTGGATTAAATACCTGCATTGCACATGTGTTTGATAGCTGTTGACATCAGCAATAAAATTTGTAGGTCATATATCTGTGTCAAATCTATAAAAATAATACACAGGGGCATTTTACAGTAACACTTAGCAGGAAATCCTCTATATTTCAATGTTGATCCTTGTTGCTATGCGAAGTGAATGGACTGCTATCATATTTTTACGTTACCATGGTTATTTTCATTGAGACCTAAGAAAACACTTTCACAACTGATTAAATGTTTGAAGCTCTCAACAAAAGTTGACCAAGACTAGATATTGCCATATCTATGCCAAGACACATCCCATCATTAGACACAGCTAATAATTGAACCAGTGAAAAACAAAAAATGTTTCCCCAAACGCTGGTATAGACACATCTAGACACATCTAAATGGATGTCAAAATGGTACAGTAAAACCTGTCATGAGAGACCACCTGCTGTGAGAGACCACCTGTCTTGAGAGACCACCTGCTATGAGAGACCACCTGTCTTGAGAGACCACATTCTCTATAGATAAAACCTCTTTTGAGAAACCACCTGTCATGAGAGACCACCTGTCTTGAGAGACCACCTGCTATGAGAGACCACCTGTCATGAGAGACCACCTGCTATGAGAGACCACATTCTCTATAGATAAAACCTCTTTTGAGAAACCACCTGTCTTGAGAGACCACATTTCAGTGGCAGAAATGGTGGTCTCTCCAGGCTGAATCCCACTGAAACAAACCGTGCAATCAATGTCTGTAAGATCAGACACATAATAAAGCATTTTTTTTTTTACGTCACAATCTATGCAATCACACACACATTTTTTTACAATAATGTTGTGGTGACAGACAGTACAGTAGAACCTGTCTTGATAGACTACCCCCTATGTCTCAGAAATGTGGTCTCTCAAGACAGGTGGTGTCTCAAGACAGGTGGTCTCTCAAGAGGTTTAATTTAAAGGATTATTTAAACCAACCACATGGGAGGGGTCTTCCCAGACAGGTTCCAATGCAACACAATTATTACAATTGTAAGCTCAAACTTTTATTATGGACAAGGAAGGGCTACTCTGTCCATCTGAAACCAGTCTTCAGAGATACATGCATGTTGTCTTGTAAAGCAGTATATCACGTTGTGTTTTACTAGAAAAATTTAAGTTGACCATTCTTTAAAACTAAACGACTTACTGAAACAGATTCCTGTCATAACATTTTATTGAATGACATCATCTAAGTATAACATCATATTAGCGCCACTAGATGTGCGACAGAAATACTCATGTATTAACATTAAAACAAACATGGAATGATGTCGCTACAAAATTTATAGTGCGTAATCCATTCAGGACATATGTGCAGTTTATAGTCATGTCTCTTGAGTCACTCCATTAAACTATTGAAGACAACATGGACAATATCTAAATAGAAAGTAATAAAAGGTCAGGTGTTAATGTCAAAGTTCAAAGTTTACAATTTCTAGTGTTACATATTTCTCTTTTTTTACAGAACACATCCCGTGTTTCTATTCTACTTATTGGTGTTTCTTATTGGTATATTCAAGTCCTACCCCAGCTACGCTGATGCTGGTTTGATTTTGTCTCTGTTGCCGATGTGGAAACATGTTTTCACTTGTAAGTATCGTACTTGTGTGTTTTATGTTTACTCCCATTTTTTGTGTACTCAAGTTAATATACAAATCACCACCAATTTATTGCCCCCCCATTATAATACCAAACCTGCATAATGCCACTATTTCTTGAAGAACAAATTTCATACCATATAATTCCTCCGTTATAATGCCAAAACCTGCTTATAGCCATCCGCCACTGATTATCCGTTACAAACATTTATGTTAAATCCCTCGACTGTATCGCCAGACCAGGTGAATAAACAGGTGTGAGAACAACTGTTAGCTGGCAGTCGCTTGTTTACTTGATATTACGATTGCAAATGGAGGTAACTCAAACATATAGTGTCATAAACTTGTATTCACTTCGCTCTAAAACATAGTGTAGTAGTCAGTCAGGGACCAGCTTACAAGTGTCAAATATCGCTTCCGTGAGACTTGGTAAATATCATCACGTTGTGTGGTTACACAGCAATTATCACATCTAAAGAAATAATAATGAGTAGTTGTGATATAAAAACCTAAAGCCTTTGTATTACCAGCCTGCCAAAGATATATTTTAAACAGAAATGATGAAAGTTGACATTAGAAATGATTCTGGGCTAATGTTAGAAACAGATCCAGATTTACAGTCCGTCAGACATATACATATTTTGGATGGTTTAATTTTGGCCATTTAAATAGGGTGGCACACTTGGCCAAACTTAAACAATGGCCAAAATATTCCAATTTGTGGTAGTGAGTTGTAAACAGGATATGATTTAGGCCTTCAGCGAAGACTAAAGACATGAAAATGACCAACTCGAAAACAGTAAACCTCGATATATTGCCAAAAAAGTTATACCACCAAAATTAAGAAAAACAAAAGGTGGCGGTATTTTTGGTGATGAACTTTATTTGCAAAAACGTAAATTCGCGATTTTAAAGCTTAAAAATACGAGTTTCCAGTAGGAATACTGTACATGTATATAAACACAGCCAAACATGGTGCGGTTAGAATTTGTATTTATTGCTGTTCTTAGGTGTTAGCTTCTTTAACTCATCAACCCCTTAAAAACAATGGACTCTTCTGTAAATCAATGACTCAGACCAGTCCAAATGTGTCTTTAGTGGTAAATGGGTTAAATAACAAATGATATTTGTAGTGCAGTAAATACTCTACTTTTTAAAAATCTTTTCGATAGCCACACTGTTAAGTAATCAGTAGGGAAAATATATTTATAAACACAAACTTTTATACAAATATGTCACTTGGTATTTGAATGTATGAACACCTCAGGTTCATTCGAGAATTTACATGAAACTTACGTCTCTCACATGAAATAAATGCGATTCACAGTATCTTAGTACATTTAATACATTCCTTCAATCGTGAAACTTCTATCACCTTTACTCAGCCCAGGTTCAAACAATGCTGGAACCTGTTTTCCCAAAATAGGAATGCCCAGGTAAAACATGACTCCATGTATTACTGTAGCTCTAATATTTTTGTGTCAAAAAGACAAGTTTGTCAACCCTGTTATGATTCAGTATAGACTCATTGTGCTTGTAAACATGTTTCAATGTATCTTGGTAGACCTGTGTATTTATATAGATTTGCAAAATGTACTCTGGTATTTCCATCTTATGTTGTAGATATGAGGAATTCCTTTGTGGTGGCATGCATGTTTATATGTGCCACTGTATTTGCTCCGATACTTCATCATCTGTGGCTGTATGCCGGAAGTGCAAACGCCAACTTTTACTTTGCAATCGCCCTGGTTTTCTCCACTGCTGAGGTAAATATTACTCAAGTTTTAGCTAACCTGGAGAAGAAATTTAATTCAGTGTAGAGTTTATTGGAAAAAAAGTGATTCAAGCTTGATCTGTGGTTAAATTGAATTTGGTTTATGACTTTAACATTTTAATTTCTTGTTTTCAAGGAGTGTTTTTTTTTTCAGATATTTTTATGCACCGATCTGATGTTTGGATTTCTGAGAAGAGAATTTGATCTTCATAATGGCGTCAATCACAAGTTACCTGATGGAAAACCTGCACAAGTAATATTAGACTGAGTAGAACAAAAGCAGAGTTGTGTTGGCAACATAAAATGTAATAGAAGCTATCTCCAGGAGAACGAAGATATCTTATTAAATAGAGTGTGCAGAAAGATGTTTAGATTGTGTTCAGTGCTAGTTTTGTGACTTGACACCAGCACATTCAGGGTAGAAGTACCCACAATGCTCTGCTGACAAGACTACATAGCTGTTAAATTTAAATATACACAATGTGAGCAATTGGCCAATAGAAACACAAGAAATGTCTGGAGACAAATATTTAGGGATCGTTGGGTTTTTAGGAGTAAAAGATTCTATTGTGTAAATCTGGAGTCTTTGGGTGTGATGAAAATTAAAGATTTGTTGATTTCATATATTCTTGTATAAGTGAAAAAGAAAAGCACCTTCATGAATGGTCAAAATCAGTCACAAGACTCAAAATTGAATATTTTAGATATGATCATATATAGATATTTGGAAAGAACAAATAATTGTGTTTAAAGCTTGAGAAATATTCATCAAAGCTCAACAAAGTTATAAAACACTTGTTTAATTCATCTAAGATTTATTTCAAGTATTCTGAAATGCTTTCCAAGAAAAATCTAAAACTCGAACTAGAAGTGCATTTTTCACTAGTTTTGGCTTTGAATACAAAGTATTCATAACTACTTTGAGAATCATGTGACGGCATTTCCCAGTGTGGGTCACATGTTGTGTTTAAACCATGGCATCTCTCACTTAAGAGAGATGGTCTAAAGGTATGTGTTAGAGTTTAATTAAAAAGAATTCAGTTAAAACTTTGACTCATATGAGCAGAAATTGTGGATATTTTTCCTATGATAATAGATGTTAAATGAAACTGATTGTTACATGTGTTATGACAATATGGTATTTACCATAACATGGTAGTGATTTATGTGTGTGTGTAGTTTTCAAAACAATGTCTACAAAACAAAGTGTTAGAAACTGAACAAATTTGAAAACTGATACAGTATTCCTGTCATTCCTTTTCTTTGATATTTTTCAATAAGCGTGTATGCTGTGAGTTGTTTACCAGGAAATACCAATTGTTTCACCGTTTACTGTCCCCCAAAGTTCAGATGCATATTTTGTGTGTTGTAGTTGATTTTTTTGTCTATTAATCAATGTCTCTTTTTTCTTAACTTCCAGGCTGGTTATCTCTTCCCTGGTACATTGTTTTTAACTTGGTTCTCTCCTCCACCAATAAAAATTAGCTGCCACCATATAACTGAAAAATTGTTGAGTGTAGCACAAAACAACACCATTCAAAATTCACCTTTCTTATAATTTTACAACCCAAATAACTTCACACTTGGCAAAATTAAAGAAAATGAATTGACAAAGATCTATCTAGTATATATCATGTTTATCTCATCAGATGTTAGGGAACCACCCTCTGTTTCATTATTAGGGGACTAATAGATATATGAATAAAAAGCAAAAGACCATCACCATTGATAGAAAACTGCACATGTATAGGTCTATTTTGTCTTGACATTCCCGAAATAATTAGGTTACATTCTGGGGCATTTGTACATTTCAAACACATTTTGCATATTTTTTTCATGACAAAAAATCTTCTCTTTTATACATTGTTGAAGGTTACGAAACAAACATCATGAAAGGTTTGATTATTCCTTGTATTTGATGGGGTCCATATGTTGTGCAGGAGTTATGGTTCTTGATCATATTAATCTTGGAAAGTCTTGTATTTATTATTGTTTATGTCAAGTGATAAAATTGTCTGAAATGGGGCATTTGTACATTTCAAACACATTTTGTGTATTTTATTCATGACAGAAAAATCTTCTATTTTATACATTGTGGGTTTGATTATTCTTTGTATTTGATGGGGGCCATATGTTGTGCAGGAGTTATGGTTCTTGATCATATTACTCTTGGAAAGTCTTGTATTTATTATAGTGTATAAGTGAATGTTTATGTCAAGGGATAAAATTGTCTGAAAGGCCACCGCATAAAAGCAGAATAAGAAAGATGTAAGTTTCAATTTCTGCATTCTAAGATAGTACGGTAGTCCTGGATTTATATCTAAATTATACTGGCAGGTGATCAATCTCGCCACATACCAGTGTTTAGCCTGGGCTATGGTCTGACAAAAAATTCACAATAAATTGAAATTGCAGTCATATGAAGAAAAAAATGTTTATTTAATGTACCTGTGTAAAAGTCACAAATCCAAAATTTTTCGTCACACCATAGCCCTGGCGAGAATTGAAATCCAGCCAGTAGCCCTAATTAGGTCCTCCATGGTCAAGTAGATAAAAGTGAAAGGCTGTTGTTTTTTACCAATTTTCTCCCCCAAAATTAGCATTATCAATAAGTAGTCACTACCCCCTTTTAACTAAAAACCTGTTGAGTGACCCCCCCCCCTCCCCCAACACATCCACCCACCTTTTTACTGAAAATTTTTTGTGTGTGCCACAAAACAGCTGAAAATGTGAATTTTATTTATTCGGAATTTATTTTCACTCAGAAAAAATAAATTTAGCCAACTTCTGTCTATGTAAATTGTATTTGTTTATTGTTTATTTTCAGTCAGAAGTGTTAAGTTTTCTTATGCACCATGTACATTTATAATCAATTATCCATGTGCAATAATTATTGACAGCTTTAAAATATGTTCCTTCAAACATTGTCAAGTGGTACGTGTATATAGTCAGAGTTTTGCGTTATACATAATCCATTACTTTTTTAGTTGATATAAATATTTTTAAATGATAAACCCATTTGTACTGAAAGACACATTTGAACTGGTCTAAGTCATTGATTTACAGTTGAGTCCATTGTTTTTCAGGGGTTGATGAGTCAATAGAATCTTACGTAAATGTGTTGAGTGTAGTAGACTATGAGTAAATCTTTGCCTGAACGGTTAGAACCTGTTCGTGCATGGGTTTCCTTGGAATTACAGTAATACCCGTGTATAAAGACCTGCTGTCCCCAATAGTATCATTTGTGTTCCAATCTATATAAAGACCACCTCCATATAAAAACTGGTTTTGTTGTGTCCCTTAGGGGTCTTTATATACAAGTTTCACTGTATGACATTAATATCTACACAGTCTCATTACATCTGTAAATGAAAACAGAATTATCTTCCCTTGAACTTTGTTTCTTGCCACGAGGGTTGAGATATCCATTTCCATTCTACACACCCATGTTTTATTTATTTATTTCCATGCATCAAATACATGTTTATGTATTCATATGAAGTACGACATAATAACGTCATGAAATTATAGGCCCTACTGTGACATCATTGTGCATGTAGCTTGTCAATACCCTAGGGGTTGATAAGGAAATCATTCCCCATAAAAATAAGAATGAAAAATCTGTAAAGCATGGGAGAGAAAGAAAATGATAACAGACCCTTTCACTATAAACGAGTTCCCACTTATCTGATCTGTGCACCAACCGCTTCCTTGTGAGTAACAAGAAGTTTTGTACCAAACACAAATCATACCCAATGAAATACAAATCATACACACAGTCATTTATTGGGTACTCTTTGTCTTGGGTATGAAATGCTTTGAGTACGAAACTTCTTGATACCACTCGGAAGTGTTTGTCCGCAGATGAGGTTGGTAGGAACACGCTTATTGTGAAAACGGTCTATTAGAATGTTATGAAATTCTATGAAAGTGTTCATTTAAAACTTGACACAGAAGTAGTGCTAAATATTGTTTTCTGTTTAGTTTGTGTGTGTTGTAGAGAGAGAGAGAGAGAGAGAGAGAAATTTTGCAAATTTGTCTTTTTCTTATTGGATATTTTGATACTTTCAGAAATATTTGTAATAAAAAAATTCTAAAGTTGTACACCTTTCTTGTCTTGTATATATACATGATGTGTTTGATCCTGAATTTGATAAACACAGACAAATGCTTGTAATGTTAACCTAATTTAAACATATGAACGAAGGCATTGCCTTAAAGCAAGTGCAGCTCGGTCATTGTTGCATCATAACGTAACAATCAAATGGACCGGGGTAAGGAATTCCACATGCAATCTTAATATGATCATGTGTTCATCGTGTAATTTATGGGAAGAAAAGTGGTGTCTCCTTCAAATTGCGGGAAAGACAAGTTTTCAGGAATCCTGTGTTTTATGAATTCCAGATGCATCCGTCTTTGTTTAACCCATTATACATTTTTTCATAAGGTGAGAAGTAACAGATTTTAGTTTGGACTTTCTTTGATAAACTCGTTTACAAATAAACAGGTTACCATGGAGATGGAGGAAACAGGACAGGAAACCAGATAAATGACTTGTAGATTTAAAAAAAAAACTAGATCTTCAAAGATCCCATTTTACAACAAAAATAATTGACTGTTTATTGTTTATTTTTTTATTAATAAATCTATTTCAATCAATGTTATATTGAATATAGTTCTAACTGATCATCCTAAGAATGCATTTCCTAATTTACTTAAGTTTTTATATCTTATGTATGTACAGCTAATTTTCTACCGCCTTGCCATAAAAAGCTCGCTACACTCCCAAATGTATGTGTATTTATAAGATTGAAAACAACACCTTCAGTGATGTGTTAGAAAACAGTCTGCTGTATTTTTTTTCCCAGTCATATGGTGGCAGCCAATTTTTAATGGTGGAAGAGTGATGTAGTCGGGAAGAGACCATCAGCCTTCCGCAAACAAAAAGGCAAACATTCTCACAAAATTGGCTTAGGCTCCAGTTGGGCTAAAACCTATGTTGATCATAGGTGAGAGACTTCATGGTTTAAAGTGTTTAAAATGCTCTAACCACTCGGCCACAGAGACTTCAGTTGAATACCGGTATGTGAGCAAGATTGTTAGTTTTTTTTCAGAAGGCCGATAATCTTTTCCTGGGTAACCTACGTTTGCTCCTCTACCATTTAAAATAGTACATCAATATTATATCGAAAAACTGTTGTGTGTTGGTTAAAACAACAACAACAATAAAAATACAGACATGTAATATAAGTTACCATTTATATAATAAAATCCAGATAACCTGGCGGGGTGGAGTCTTGTGAACTCTTTCTTGACCTGGACGAGTTTAAATCTTCGGTAATAAAGCACAACATTAAAATTACACTGACTAGAGGAATCGTTCCTACTTGTCAACCTACATAAGAGAGTATCCAGTGAGAATAAAATGTTTTTCCTGTGAAGCTTGTCATAACCGAAAAGTCAGTAGAATCATCCGTATGATAATCAAAAGGTTTCTCCGCCCCGCCATCTTATGTGAATCGGACAATATCAATAGTGCATTAACAGGGTGTATGAAAATGTAGAAAATACCAGAGTTTGAAGTCACCAAATTTACCCTATTCTTAAGCTCAACTTGTATTATTTTGATAATATACTTGTTTGTATAACATGAATATATGGCTAAATAGGATACATTTTTGTTTCACTGGTAAAAAACAATGGGTCAAAGTTATGAATTTCCCATAAAATTCAAAATTTGAAGATGTACTCAAACTTTTTTTTCTATATTTCTCAAGTTTTCTTGAAATGAGCCATACTTTTTACCATTATTTACAATTATATGCCATAAGCAGACAAAATTATCCAGTTGTTTTCATCCTAAAATCAAAGTTAGTTGAGTAATGAGTAAATTTGGTGTTTTCAGACCCTACTTTGATGTTTAAATGATTTTCAGCTATACATGTTATAGGTGAAGTGCCACAAATTTTGATCTACATGTATGCCCTGGGCATACAGACACAAACAGATACATAACCCTTCAACCCTTAAGGATCTAAATGGTATGCTCTTTTCTATAGTCTTAGACCAGTCTATTTTAGTCTGATTTGTTGAAAGGGTTAAAATTACAAAATGAAAGTTATATCTCGCGACTGAGATCTGCCAAGTTCTTGGGTCTTAGTAGGTATAGCATTTTTACAACCCCAATGTACTGTCAAAGATGAGTACCTGTAAATCTAAATTTATGACATTTAACCAATTTACCCCTAAAAATAAATTTGGACTGGTCTAAGTCATTGATTTACAGAAGAGTTCATCGTTTTTCAGGGGTTGATGAAGTTAATCGCTTACTTGTGGTATTCTTTCACCAGTGAGGTATACAGGAACATGCTTAATAACAAACTAAATGCTTCTATATACTTTAAAAATTTCACTCTTATTGAATTTTCACCTTCTGATGAGAGTGAATTCAAAATAAAGGTGAAAATTTCAAGCAAAAATAATGAAGCATGGAATTACATGCCATCCACATGACTACAAAAATTAACCCATGTACACCTAAAGGCACATTTGGACTGGTCTAAGTCATTTATTTACAGAAGTGTCCATTGTTTTTCAGGAGTTGGTGAGTTAAGGGTGAATTTAAGATGCGACAAATATGTTTTCTGTTGCAAAATGGTGAAATACAGTAAATCCTATGTTTAGCGGACAGTTGCCAGCCTTATCAAATTGTCCATTATAGAGAGGTGTCCGCTGAATGAAGGATGACCATTCACAGCTAAAATATATTCATATGTAAAACCAACACAATTGTTCTTGTAATCAACTGCTACATTGCAATGCAAGGAAATAAATATCTTGAGCAAAAACACAAAACAAAGGATTGTAGAGTGTTTTTTAAGATAGAAGTCAGGACGGAAGTCCATCATAGGAAGACTGTCCGCTAATTCAAGGTTAAAAATACAGAAATTATGCATATTTGGGTCAGCAAATTTGGCCGTTGTCTGGGTAAGGGAGGTGTCTGTTTATTTAAAACAGATGCTAGCAGTCTTATATAACATGTTAATCGGGACTTAGACAAACTGTCTGTTATCGGAGGGTGTCTGCTGATTCAAGGTGTCCGTTATGGCAGGTTTTACTGTATACAGTAAATGGGTGCAATGAAACTGATTTTATCATATTTATTTTTGTTATCTATCATTTTCAGTCTCAACATGTTTTCGTTTATTACTATTCTCTGTATCCTGCTTTTCAGTAGAGTTTTTAAGATCAGACGATTCTGAACATATATATTTGCGTTTAGATCCAACCTGGTCACCTAGTTGTCCATTCTTCTCATCATTTGAAGGACAATCAAACACTGACCAGTTTGGATTTTCAGCCAAGAGTTCTCTCCACCTGACTTTACAATATTCTAACTGTTCCGATACATTTTCTGCTCGACCATCTTCAATTCTTAACACTGTCGTGGCCACTGCTGCAGATGCCTGCTCTGCTAATTGTTTTGATTTCGTCCAGTACGGCGTAGTAAATTCACATTTTCCTATATGTAAAACAGAATTGAATTTTCTATCTTCCTTTCTTTCGGTCTGTAAAAAACATAGAAACATACACAATACAACTGCAAGTAGTTATTACTTATGATTTAATATCCCTAATACATTCAATTTTTATCACAAAACATTTGAGATATATTTATTGCTGAACTCTGACCTCAGAGTACCAGAAGCTTGTCTGAAGGAATGCTTTTTGCACATGTAAAATCTCACTTCGTTCTCTTAAAATTGTCTCTGATTTCTTAAACACAGTTTTCATTAATCTGGTAATTATTCAAAACATAAATGCAGGTCAACAAAAATCCTAAATCTTAAACATTGACATATCACATGGTATTATCTAACTTACTGTGTTATAAAAAGGTCGGGTTATTTTTCTGCGTTTGCACCATTCAAAAGACCTCTGTTTTGGACTAATCACTGACGGAAAATCTTTCCTACAAAATGAAGATAAATAAAGAAAATGAAAAAGTTATCCTGAATTTGATATGTTCCTAAATGGTTACGTTCTAGGAATGAAAATAACACGTTTTGGATTTATTTTACTGACCCATGTTTTTAAACCGCACTCGAAAAATTTTGTGGTTTATACAGTTGTAGCCAGTTGCTTGCTTCTGTCAGCTTCAGCAAGCAACGTGACTACTTACAGCCCTTGACACTCATCCTTGTGAGGCAGGGAGAGAGATGTTTAGTGTGAGTGCGTATGTCCTTGCTTGAGTGGTCCCTAATTCCAACAGCAAACATCAACATCAAACTACATGTCCTAGACAGTTTACCCTCTATCTAGGCATAGATAGATCTGTGCAGACAGGAGATGAAAACTCGCCTCTGAAAATCTGGCATGACCTGGGATCGAACCAGGGACCTTCTTGTTGAAAATCTGGCCCTCTACCAACTGAGCTACTCTGGCCACAGGTAGCCAGTTTTCAATGGCGGAGGAGAAAACCTGTTTACAATGACTGTACAAGGAAGCAAACTGTGGCATCGTCAAGTATATAGCACGGTTAAAAATTGCACGTGTGAAATTTTAAAGATATATTCCTTATACTTCATAAGATATTGCCCAGGTTAATGTTTGTGTCCACAGATGCCGACAACAACACAAGGATATGACATTAGCTCACTGGAAATCTTGTTGCGACGAACAAAAATGTAAGGGGTGGGGTGGGGACTTAAAAACCAGTTCACCCCAATTTCTGATGAAGACCAGCAGTGGGCAGTAGGATCGCAGTATAGATAACCGTGTATAATCCGCATTTTCGTATTATCCGGCAGCATCAGATCTCGGAGAAAAAGGGACTTCGTGCGTATAATCCGCGTTGACTGTCCACGGAATGGCCGAAAATCGCTGGTGAGATTGATTATTATTGTGTATAAGTGCAGTATGAGATCGGAAAAATATTTTAAAAATTCGCAGATCGGTATTTGGAAGAAATAGATAAATTTTATTAATAGATATATATTCGAGATATTAGATAAGGGATATGATAAGCAAATTAATGATTTGAAATAAATAACAAAAGAAATATCAAAACATCAGTCGAAATCTTTGTAAAATTACATGTCCGTTAATTACAGCGCAATCATTTGCTTTTGCTGACGTGGTAGCCTATATATTTAATTAATAGTATGTATTAGAACACATTTGAAATAGATATTATATTTGCGGAAATCGGCGACACAAAAAGTTTGTAACAATTTTAATTAGCGGAGAGCACTTGTACACAAGCGATCTATATATCCAGAAACGCGTGTATAGCGTTGAAACAAAGGGACATATATACAGATTATACTGATGTTACAGACGCATTGATTATGAATGGAGACATATACTACAAACATTATACCTTGGTGTGGCATTGTGTTATTTTACACCTTTTATCATAGCTGCACTCATCGTACTTACCTGTATAATTGGGTTCCATAACTTAGTACTACACTGTAGATGTACGGTATGTACGAAATGTGTAAAATAACATTCCTCCACAGAACAAAACCCCAAAAACATTGTTTTATTTATTAATGTATAGTCATCTTCAAAACAAACAACGCAAAACTACATAATATATATAAATGATGGAAAATACGAAACTACAAGATATACATAGCTTAGTGACCATTTAGCCCCCTCATTTACAGTTACAACATGGCTTTTCGCTTCGTCGTTCACACCAGCGTGAAATAATTATTAGAATTCTTGTTGAGATTGTTTTATTTTTCAATAAAACAAAACTTCATGATGAAGATAAGCAACAGGTTGTACTATTCTGTTTCCTCGCCAAACATCGCAACTAGGCTAGCCTTGCTGGCTTGCCTGCAATCCACCGATCACAACACCCTCAATCAAGGGATTGCATTACACAAGTGCCTGTGTAGTCTAGCCTATTTGTAAATGAAACACACAAAATAAAAGACAACAAGATTCATTTATTGATTTATTCACCGTCACTGTAGACATAAAATGATATACATTGACTCGTACATCGTTATTACGAAAAAAACTTTGTCAGGCTTACCACCCACATCGAATCTCATGCAGTTTCCTGCGGAAAAAATGTCCTAAGATTCTGTAGTACTGTATTATGCACCCCCCTGCCTGAGACAAATTTTAGAGTGAAAAGAGTGCGGATTATACACGGCCGAATATACGGTAATAGCTGCATCACAGCTGAAATTAACAACTTTTTCCCTCCCCAATAACAATGGCACTTGGAATGAAAATTACTTCATGTATAAAGCTTAGTGACCATATATAAAGTCCACTTGGTGTATGGTAATGTGTCATAAAAAAACCCCACATAAACAGATAAACAGACATTAGCTGTGTTTACCAGCAAAACTTTTTTCGATTTTTTCTACTTTTACTACTTGTATTTGATGTACAATAACAAATAAGAGCTATACACATGCATAAAAATTCTTATACATGTATTGCTATATAATCTATGAGAAAAAGGTCAAGTTCTGTTTGGTATTCATATACAAATAGTAATCAAGTGCCAAACTGGGTTTCTCAAGCAATTTCCACAAAATATATAGAATTTAAGATTTTTTATGCCAATGTATATCTCTTTTTTGTTATTGTTTATCAATCTAAGTAGTAAAAAGAGACAGAAAATTTTTTGGAAAAAAAACCCCCACAGCTAATGCCCCTTTAATACTCGCTACATTCATGAATGTAAGAAACAGTGAATGACTTTTTAATGAAAACTATATATACATGTATACATAAAAGGGCCTGGTCTTAGTGTCAGTTATTCCCGATCCGAATTCAAAACCTATGGTCATTTCAGAAAAGAGAAAAAACCGTGAAAATTACAACCTGTGGAATTATTAAAACCCTTGTTTGTTTGTTTGTTTATTGTTGTTTAACGTCCCACTCGAGAATATTTCACTCATATGGAGACGTCACCAAATGCCGGTGAAGGGCTTCAAATTTTGGCCTATGCTCGGCACTTACGGCCATTGAGCAGTAGGGTTCTTTAACGTGCCAACACCTACTGTGACACGGGACCTCCAGCTTTTACTGTCTCATCCGAAAGACAGGAAACCAACCTGTCGCCGGCGGGACTCGAACTCACGACCTCACGATCCAAAGTCGAGTGCGCTACCGACTGAGCCAGGCCGGCTCTTAAAACCTTTGTACAATATGCCTTAACAGACTGTTTTTTAAAGTTGCATTCCAAACTGAGATGCATAAAGGTCAAATTTGTTATGGTATTTATTGCGAGTTCACTTCAAAACACTGGTGTATGCAGAACAACTTAATTACGGAACTACGATAATGATACGACAAAATGGACAATCGAAAGGGCGAAAATATTATCTCGCCAATAAATTTAGAACTGGTTTTTTCCTGAAAATGTCCCGCCAAAATTTCCGGATTTACGGTTTTTAGGAAATAAAAACATAAGTTTACGCAAAGTAAATTGTTTTACCCTACACACCACGCTATGTGAAAGGGCACGTTAAAGTACCGTGAAACTTGTATAATTATAAAGACCCTCTTTTGGACACAACAAATCCAGTCTTTATAGGGAGGTGGTCTTTATATAGAGGTTGATTTGTACACAAATGGTACTATTGGGGACTGCAAAAATCAGTCTTTATCAGTTTATGACCAGGTAATCTTTATACACAGGTGGTTGCTAAAGCAGGTTTTACTGCAATGCAATCACATATAAACTTACTTGAGGTATTGCAGAGGCATGTTAATTAGTAATCTACCATCTTCTTGCTCTGTTACTATAATATCGGAGACAATTTTGTTTTGCCGTTCATTTTCAGCTTTCTTAGAGGACAAAATTCCTTGTTTTTCTTGAAAGTAATCACTCAGACCCCAAACATCACTGCAATAAAGATACAAGTTATCACTGAACAAATAAACATGAATGGTTGTTTATCTATCTATATACAGTAAAACTTGCTTAATAACAAATTTTAGGGGAGCCAAAATTTTGATTCATTACTGAGATATTAAGCATTCTACATCAGTGTCAAACAGACACTTTAGGAACCTAAATATCTGAATGGTACGCTCTTTTCCATTGTGTTAGTCCAGTCTATTGTAGTCTATAGGGTGGAAAGGGTTAAAGTTTTCAGTATAACTCACACAATTGTTATTCATATCTGATTTTAAAAGACCGTTGCTACAAAAGAGTAGATAAGTGTATGATAATTGAATACAATGATATAAATTCTAAATTTGATACAGGAAGAAATTTAAAACTGTCGAAAAAATGGATGCTGGAAAAAACACCAATTTTCTGTTTCTAGAAGTATCCGATATCAAGTACTGACCTGATTTCCTGTAGCGACGTGATTCCTAGTGTATCCTGTCCCTCTTTGATATGCATATCAAATCGCATCATCTGTAATACGCAATACTTGGTATTGGTATAATTGTTATCGTAGTCTATAGCCTGCAATACAAGATCATATTTATTTTTAGTTTTTCTCACAAAATATCAGAGCTTCTTATACATGTTATATCAACATAATGATATGGGAATGCTTCTTGCTACCCCCCCCTCTTTTTACAATTCTTACAAAATGAAAAACTGTCATACTTTTCTTTTTAAATGCAATGAGCTATATTATAGGGTTAGTAATTACCTAATTCCATATTGGCCCAATTATTTGGCTGAGGTTTCTTTCATTGGCTGACAAGTCAATATAAGAGTCCTAGGCCTAATTAGTAATAATTTGGCCAATATGGAGTTAGATAATCATTATCTCCTTTATTAATGATGATACGTAGACAGATAAAATGAAGCCAATATCTTTTTACATTTCTGTATGCCATCCATTTTCTCAAGTTCTTTGGCCAACCTGAAAGCTGTAAACAGGTCTCATCTGAACAAGCAATTCGGATATTTCCTGCTGACAAAGTTACTTGCAGAAGAACAATGAGCTTTTCTCTGGTTAATTGTCACCAGGTTTTCTTTTTTAAGACATTCATATTTTTTTCACATGTTTCAGTCTCAAAAGGAAATCTATCATAAAATTTCATAAAGTTCTAGTTATTATTGATTTTACCACCCCCCCCCAAAATTGTTTGCTGGTCTGGAAGAATAGCATTCACTGTGTTGTTTTGAAAAGTGAACGGCCATTTAAGATGGGCTGAAAAAAGAGCTCAAGTGACTAAGACACTTTGTGAGTATAAAGTCTTGCGATTAAGACAGTTTGTGGTTATAAACTCATATGGACTCCAGTGACTAAGACAATTTGTGAGTATAAACTCATATAGATTCTAGTGACTAAGACAATTTGTGAGTATAAACTTTTATAGATTCTAGTGACTAAGACACTTTGTGAGTATAAACTCATTTAGATTTTAGTGACTAAGACACTTTGTGAGTATAAACTCATAGACTGGTGACTAAGACACTTTGTGAGTATAAACTCATATAGACTCTAGTGACCGAGACACTTATAACAGTTTTACACACAATGTGAACTTGATCACCCCTAAATTATGACAATAGACCATACTATTTATTGATCTGGGTGAGTCTAAATGTGACAACAGGGGTCAATGAATAAAGTGATAGTTTTCTATTTTGGTAAAAGGACAATTTCAAGAGCTTTTATTTAGTGCACATGAAATTTACAAAACACTGTTTATTTACCATTTTAATATACTCTCTGACAACATCCAGTAATGGCAAGGTTCCCTGCTGTCTGAAGATTGAGGGGTTCCACTCAGCAGCTCTAGCTAGCATTACGGAACTACATCCAGTCTGTTCTTTGAAGAGTGAAATATCGTCAAATTTCTTGATCTCCTTAGATCCACCACTATAAATACATAATCTTTTTTCATTCATATTTTCAACACCATGAGATTAAATCATTAGATTGCTTGATTACAATTGCAGTCAATTCTCGATAAACCGCCTCCTCCTTTTGTTATTTAGTTTGTTTGATTGTTTATTGTTTTTTAACATCCCACTCAAGAATACTTCACTCATATCAAGACATCACCAAATGCCAGTGAAGGTCTTCAAATTTTGGCCTATGCTCGGCACTTCCTGCCATTCAGCAGTGAGGGTTCTTTAACGAGCTGACACCTACTGTGACATGGGACATCGGTTTTTACCGTCTCATCCGAAGGACAGAAAACCAACCTGCCACCGGCTGGACTCAAACTCACGACCACACGATCAAGAGTCTAGCGTGCTACTAACTGAGCCAGGCTGACTCCATTTGTTATTTAGAAATCATGGCGAGGAAAATAGAGTTACCAATCATTGGTATCACAGACATATCTTTAAATGAATAGAAAATACCACACCAGCTCATATTAAGTAATTATCTAGTTTATTTCATTTTTCGACATGTTCAATTACCTGGTCTTACTGCTGTCGCCTGTCTTCACATCTGTGATCTTCAGCAACCAATCGGCTGCTTCATTCACCATTATCACCAATAGCTGTATATCAAGATAAATGATGCTTCGAAATGGACGTTTGGTCTTTAAATGAGAGTGGTGGATGGCAAATTTGAATTTGGCATTATAAAGAGAATTTTATATAGCAGGAAAAACATTCCTGAAAAATTGAGGTGTCATTGTGATTATGGTGATGAATCGAGTGGCGATAATTCGAGAATTGACTATACTTACAACCAAAACAAATCAACATGAAACAAGGACAATGAAAATCAATAAGAGGCCACACAGGTCTTAACTTATCAACCCCTGACAAACAATGGATTCTTCTGTAAATCAATGACTTTGACCAGTTCAAATGTGTCTGTAGGGGTGAGTGTGATAAAGGTTGCAATGTAGTGAAAATGTATGATTATTGATTAAGGCCCATCTTATACCAATTTTGGAAAAATGCAATCTGTGTCCCAATTGGAAACTTCAATGCAAATTTGTGTGAAATTGGGCAAATAGTTGGCACATATGTAAATCTTGATGTGATGAAATCTCTTTTTCCCCCTGCATCAATTTATTTTTCATTATTATTGTTACCTGTAAACCAAATTGGAAATTGTTTTCATCAAATTGGGAAAAAAACAATTATTCCATTGGGAAACTGTGGAAACTATAGAAAAACGCCTGTGATTACAGTACAAATATGCTGACCACTGGTTTATGAGGAGATCTTTAAAGAAGCACCAATTTTTGGACCCTTTTGGAACCTCCATATATATACTAGCCCCTTTTCATTCACAAACATTATGCAGCTTCACATGGGGATACTTCTGGCAAAGTTTGTTTCAAATTGGGCGACTGGTTCCTAAGAAGAAGTCGAAAATGTGTAACACTTGATGACAAATTTCTTTTCACATAGGTACCTGTGACATTGACCTTTAACCCCATGACAATGAAACTGTCACAATAATCCTAACAACTTTTTCATATATCTTTGTATAACTTTAAATAATAGTCTAGATATTGCAAAAATCATGCATACCGCGCTCAACAACTTTTCAGTTATAAGGTGGCAGCCAGTTTTTATTTGGTGGAGGAGAGAACCCAGTTACAATGTACCCGAAAAGAGACAATTAGCCTTCCGCATGTAAACTGGCAAACTTTCTCACAAAAATCAGCCCATGTTCCAGCGGGGCTCGAACCTGTGCCGACCAGAAGTGAGAGACTTCATGCTTTAAATTATGATGCTTTAACAACTCGGCCAGGCAGGCCCCCCACAACCATGAAAAAAACCCCAAACTAATCCTCTTATAGAAGAGTGAATTCACTTTGCTAAAATTAAAAGTACTCTAAATTACTCATAAAGAAAAATGCTTGATTAACACAAACTCTTACTTTGCTATTACAGGGATGGTGATGTTATCAGAAATAGCTTTTATGACATCATTGCGGTTTTTGTGTCCCGACCTTTCTTCTTTTGTTCGTCCATGAACTGCTACAGCGGTGACACCTGTACTTTCTATCAACTTCACTAGTTCTAGAGTGTCTTCTAACTTTAAAGAAAACAACAAAAATTGAATTTTAACACGATGTGTGTATTAGAAACACTTAGCTGCCCTAGATCTCAGGTATTCATGAATATTTAAAAGTCCCATAACTCAATGTTGGCCTTAATCAAAGTCATTCTAGATATTACAGAGTGATCTCCTCCTTTGAAAAAATGAAATGAATTACACATCTGACTTCAGCATGATGTTGTATATTCTAGAAATATTTGAGCCAATCAAATTTTGTAACTGGGTCTAATAATGAAATGAAATTCATATTTATTTAGATGAAAAGGCCATTTGACAAACATGCTTAATCACCAAAAAAGAGTTTTAAAACTGAAAAATCGAAATGAAATACATATGAATATTTACCTCGGGGAGTACTCTAATTTTACAGGTAACAGGAATTGATAAGCCCTTGACTAATGTCGTCAGTATCTGAAATCAAGACAAACAATTGACCCATATAGTTGGCTCTCTGAAAATCACTATGATTTGACTAATATTACTGATATAAAACAACAATAAAATAAGATAAGAATGTTGTTAACACTGGTAAATAGCATACAATATCAATTACAAGACTATTAGCTACCTGTATTTAAAAACAACATCAATTTTTAATTTCTATGGTGGCAGTCAGTTTTTAATGTTGGAGGAGAGAATCAGGTTACAGTGTCTTACAAAATCAGCTTGTTTCCAGTGGAGCTTGAGCCCCCACTGACTTCATGGTTTAAAGTGACATCCTTTAACTACTTGGCAACAGAGGCCCCTGAAATGATAGACAAACAGGACCACTCCTTACTTAACATTTGCCAATAGCATACACATATAGGCAAACAGGACCACTCCTTTCTTAACACTTAGCCAATAGCATACACATATAGGCAAACAGGACCACTCCTTTCTTAACACTTAATCAATGCATGTAGCATACACATATGCTTCTCGTTTCATTTGATTTGATGATCTGCCCCTGTCAACACGACGTGATCCGCTCAATAGATCAAATACACATATAAGCAAACATATACCACATCCATAATAAACTAACCAACTTAGATACAATAGCATCACATGGTAAAATATGGATTTGTTTACATTGAGCTTTGGCACTGTTGTTATGGGGGAAGTAGGATGCACAAGAAAATATCAACTGTACAAATATGGAGTTTGTTCATTGATCATGGTAACTTTCGGTGTTGTTGCCATGGAAAAGGTAGTCCTGCTTTGTTCACTATGTCATCAGTTTCAGAGAGGGGTGATATCACAAATATGGATTCAGAAAACTACAGTGTGGTGATCCGGAAAGTCAGATCACACTCGGTGAAATCAACAGTTTCAAAACTCAAAATATTGATAGGTATATAACAAAGATTGGTTATTACAGTGGAACCTGTCTTGAGAGACCACTGTCATGGAAGACCACCTGTCTTCTGAGACCACATTCTAAAAACCACTTAGTTAAATACTCCTTTTGATAAAACCTCGTTTTGAGAGACCACCTGTCTTGAGAGACCACATTTCAATGGCAGATGGTGTGGTCTCTCAAGACAGGTTCCACTTTGCTTGATGAGTTGAACATAACATCAACTAAACAAGAGTTGTCAGAAGACATCAAAGGTTGACAATGGCAGAACTGTATCCTAGATACTGAAATAATGATTGATTTTAAGTACAGTCAATCTTGTCCAGAAAGGCCACTCGAGGGAACAGGCAAAAGTAGCCATTATAGACAGGTGGCCTTTTAAAAGAAGTTAAATCATTATAAAAAAATAAATAAATAAACCAGGATTATGTTGAATGGCCTTTAAGGTCAGGTGCCCTTCATATAAAGGTGGTCTTCAATGCAAGTTTGACTGTAGCTTAAATGACATTGTCTAAGTCACAAGGTCAAAGGTCATGGTACCATCTGGAAGGGTTGTTCACAAGGACTGCATACATGATATACTAATGCTCTACTTCTTATATTTAAAAAGATTCTAACCAAGGTTAAAGATTTTGTCCACAGACGGCAAGACGGGAGAGTATGGTATTAGCTCTCTGGACATTTTGTTCCAGCCAGCTAAAAACAACACCCCTCATTACTAGAGTACATACAAACCTCCTTTATTTTCTTTGGCTGTTTCAGTAAAGCTGCCCCCATTCCACCCTGAAAAGAATTTCATCTTGATCTTATAAACGTGAATTACATTGAGAGTGGTTAAAATACTTATAGGCATTGGAGTCATTAAAATGTTCCAGAATTATACAAATATATCATATGCAATATTAACAAATTTAAAATACATCCTGCCAAAATGGAAGTTCTTAATAGCGAGCAATTATGAAAAGTTTCAGCCATGGAAGTTCTGGTCTTTAAAAAAGAATGAAAAGAACTATAACTTAACATCTTTCAACGGGTTTTAAAATTGTTGCTTTTCCTTAAAAGCCATCTTTAAAAAATGGGTTTACTGTAGTAGTCGTTTTAAAAGTTTTAAGTGTACAAAATACTTAATAATTACTTGAATAATCACTTTGGATTCTGCTTGTACTTACTTTTATTGAAAATTCTTTGGGGCAACCCATGTTAACATCTACTGCTGCTACATAATCCTGTCTGGAAAGGTAAAAGACGAACACATCTTATAGACAATAGAAACACAATGGCCATTTCTCAACAAAAATGAAGGTAAATTAAGCATGCAAATATATTTTTTTTAAACTTACATGTATCTGCAAATATTACAGCAAACATATATCAGAAACATTATGAGGAAAGTCATAATTCACTTTGGCCATTATAAAGATACCCATAATAAAAAAAAATTCTTTTTTTTTTAAAAATATTAGCGATTTATTTCTTATGGTTAATCAAATGATCAATTGTCTGTTTTGATATATAAACTTTATGTGTTGTCCATGACACCTATGGTACATTAATGTCCACGAATGTAAACACACGCACATATAAAACAGACATACATTTGGGCACATTTACAACCTTGGACATGCACACAAAAACATACACATGCACACAGAAAGATACACATTTGCGTGCACACACACACACACATACACATACACACAAACACATACATGCAGAAAAATACACATGTGTGTGCACACACACAGACACACACACTCATACACACACACACACACACATGCACATTAAAGACACATAAACATTCTTGTGAAAAATTAAGATGGACATGGATAAGCAACCTACGATAGATAAAACATGAAAGGTCACTTCACATGATGTTTAAATTGGTTACCTCTGTGATGGGCTCATAAAATATTGACACATTGATGCTACCAAGTCTCATAAATATTAAACACATTGACAAACCGTAATTTTTTGTAACTTACACTTTTTCAGCTGCCCTCAAAGCTCTCGTGGCATCAGATGTACCCTGTAAATATCAGATAAAAAACTCAGTGTATTCAAAGATGACAAAGCTCACCTTACACTTACACATTTTATATCCCCTAATTAATATAACTGACCTCAACCAATCTTTTTAATCACAGCATTAAAAAGAGATCAAGTCCAAAAGATGGTCATTTTTTTTTTGTGCAACAAATACAGGACTAATCCAGCATTTGAAGCATAACATTTGCTAATAATCATAATATGTATTCACCGTGCACATGTAGAATGTTGTATGAACAGTAATAGCAGGTAAAACTGACCTCAACCAACTTTTTAACTGGATGCCGACACTGTGATAATACCGTAAACATGAAAATTTACATGAATAATTTTTTGTGTAAATTACCCCCTCTCCCCCTCATACCATAATAATTTTAAGACTGTGAAAGTGTTTTGACATAGCATTAATTTTCTTTCTGAAGACAAAATTCGCCATTTTAAAGAAAAACCATGAACATTTATGAATGTAAGTGTCTTAAAAAACAATGATGACATACAGATGATTAAACTATACTTAAAGATCTGCATAAATCCTATGAGAAATTAATTGGATCAATTTCTTGTAAACTTCTATACTTTTCTCAATTTTAATCTTACCAGTTGAAATACGAGTTTTTCCCTTTCCTCAGGACAGGTACTGAACACTAATGTATCATCTGACAATATAAAATCTGTAGTTCCCAGAATCTCTACAAAATATCAAATATGATCAACAGTGAAAAACATCAAAGGTTCAATGTCAATGATATTTTATCCCTATACTGGTATTTTAATATCAACAAACTGATGATAAAGGCAGCCATTGAATCGTTCTTAAAGTTTTGTTTGTATGACCAATCCTAAGTGACCCAGAAAAATTTCCCCGAGTGAAATAATATCTAATATAGAGAGGATCTCTCTCTCTCTCTCTCTCTGTGTACATGTATGTACCTATGTGTGTGTGAGTGTGACAGTGAGAGTGAGAAAATGTTTGATCAAGTGAGAGGATGATAAGTGTACATGTGTATGAGGGTGTGTGATCAATGAGAGGATGAGTGCATGTTTGTGAGTGTCTGTGCATGAGTGAGAGGGGATGTCTGCACAGGTAAATGAGAGAGGGTGTGTGTGTGTGTGTGTGCATGTGTGTGAGAGAATGTGGGCATGTATGCAAAGCTTTTTTCCCTCCAAATTTACAGCCAATATTTGGCTATATATCCAATCAAAAATCATATATTTTTCCAATTTTTTTTGCAAATAATTCCCATTCAGAAACATAACATAACATCTTTTCATTATTTCTCATTTTTTTATGCTCAAAATATAGAAAAATTCCAAATTTTGAGCCAAAATGCTGCGAAATTCACAATTCTTGCACCATGGGCCATTTTCCCAAAAAGGTCAGTAAAAGTCCTGGGATGTGTGAGAGAGGATGTCTATGTATGTGTGTGTTATATATCACTTATTTCACCATAGGTAAGTAAATTAATATTGTTTGTAAATAAGGTACTTATGAAGTGTATAATCATGTTATCAATACGTACCATTTTCTACCTTCTTAGCACTCAGTATTTTGAAATCAATGATCTCCTGAAAACAAAATATCAGAAATTTAAATATGTATTTAAATATGTAAAACGCTTTTGATTTATTAGTCCCCTACTAGTTATGGGGAGAGGGGGGAGGGGCTGGGAGGAGTTTGGTATTGTCAAATTGTGTCTGTCCTTTTCCTTTGTCCAGGCCAGTTAACGTTCTTCCTCAATTCTTCATCTAGGCTTCACATATGTAGTGCAGACATAAACCTTGAGTAGACAGAGTGTCAAATACAAAATTTGCACTATTACCACCCTTATTTTGTGAGAGTTATTCCCCTTTGTTGATTTTATTTGTTGTGGCCATATCTATTTCATTCCTTCACTTAGACAGTTAGACTCACTACATTTGATCAAACATACATCTTATACATGTAGGTAGATGGGTGTTTATGTCAATTTATATATATTTACTATATGCCCTATAACTTCTTCAAATTAGCCTTGTTTATCTTGTTTTGAGCATGTTGAGTTCTACTCATCAAACAATAATCAAAATACAAGATTTACATCAAAATAATGTTTTGACTCAACAATTGTAATTACTAGAATTTGTGAAAGAGAGTCCTAATCAATCACTTCAATCTTAAGGACAAGACAGATACGTATCACGTGACATCCTTTAACTAATCTTATATTCTCTCACTTGAGACTGATTTGACTCCGCGAATTCAGATGTCAGGGAAAATGTTATCTCACTCTGCAGCCCATTCCATAAGTGCCAGAAATACTGTTTAAATATTCTTGTTATCTGCAGATGGGTGTACTCGCTCCGTTTTACGGTTTCAAAGTGAGAGAAAAACACTCAAACACCATTATGAGGGAGGGATAGTGAAATCTCAATCCTCGTGCACAAAATTGTGTTAGTCTATGACTCTGCAAACCTCGTCATTGACGAACAAAGTTGTGTGCACTCGGACTGAGATTTCGCCATCTCTCCCTGAAAGTAGTGTTAGATTGTATTATTCTCAAATATCAGACTTATGGAATCTTAGGGATTCTGTCAGACCCAGCAGTAAAATTTACTGTAGATCATTTTTAGATCAGATAAATCCTTTGATCTGACACTTCTCTGGAACTCTGGGGCCCATTTTATCAAGAAGTCTAAAGTCCTAAGTCTTAAGTTATTTGATCTTAAGACAAAACTCTTTTACATGTAGCAATGCTACCCTAAGTTGAGTCTTAAAGTATATTCGTATATTTTCAAATAAGATCTTGATAGTTTAGGAATAGCCATGTTTATAAAAATAAATTATCACACTTACAACTATAACTTCGGTCTACCCATAGTCTTTGGGTAGTAATAAAGACCTGACCTGATTTGGTCCTGAGTCACAAGTTTTAATTCTTTGTCAAATAAGTTGTTAAGTCATATGTGCGGTCGTAAGACCAAGCCTATGACTTAACAACTTCCGTAAAACGGGTCCTTGAATTTGTGAAACACTTTCTATACAACAAATGTTTGAATCTTTGACATAAAATTCATACTTCACAATATACAATATCAGCTCCGTATCTCAGTGCCAACAGTCTCATTGGCAGGGTGCCTACCCTAACCATTGGTGCTAGTATATTCTTATTTCTATAATAATCATGTTTATCCTTTTCTTGATCTGTAGCCATGCTCTGCATTTTTGCATTGTTTTTCACTTCCTCCTCCATCTCACTTTTTCTGCAAAAATTAAAAAATAAATGATAATACATATAAAATATATAAACAAACATGTCTACATATAAGACTAAGAGTATTGATGAATCAATAGACCTATCAATACTACAGTGCCGCCATATTGGATTGATATAAGTGGCCCACAGGGTTAAAGGGCATTCAATGAAAACCCGGTGAACGCTATTAAAGATTTCACAGAGGCGATACGAAAAACTTAAAAAAATGTGCATCCAGAGATTTAAAATTTGTTTGCAACCTATTGGTGATTTGCAGTACTGTATAAAATGTTCAATAATATTTATATTTTATGCCATCATTGAATTTGAAGGAATAAAATCACTGTAGATCTATAATAAAGTTGTCTTATGTAGGGCTTAATGACTTAAGTTATAAATGGGGAGCGGGAGTCAGTCTCAGGTAATTTCAGCTCTTGCTTGCAATTAATTTCGGCATCCGTAAAAGGTATTTTCGGCAGTCATTAGTCATATTTAGTAAAATCGTTGTTCAAATAATTCATATTAAGAAAATACATATGTCTCTTGTGACGTTAACCGTCATCTTTCGAGTCAACTTAGATCTTTTTGGCATAAACCAAGTTTGTTCAAAATATCAAACTGTAAAAACACGTGTCAAATCTTGATGTTTAGAAATTAATATTTATCGTGACATATTGATTCATTGATCTTAATTAATATTTAGTTGTCGATATAGAGGCCTATTCATTTCAAGTGTCAAAGATGTTGGGGACGAAATTACTCGTCGGTCAACCGAAATTGATTACTTGATGCCGAAATAACTTGTGGAATTTTCATAAATATGTAGTTCAACAGGGAATTGGATCGAAAAGGCCCCCATTTTATAATATGTCAAAAGTACATGGACGAGATGATGCACTGTACCGGTACGTTAAAAAAGGGACATTGCTATTTAATACAATTTTTACTAAGACATAGGTTACATGTTTAATAGGCCGAATTTTCTGCCCCAATTTTAAGTGATATTTTTACCACAAAAAAAAAAAATTGCTTAAAATTGGGGCAGAAAGTTCGGCCTACACGTTTGGCTGTCATTACACATTATTCACCAATTGAGACTTTGACCGGGGCCACTTACGTGGCAAGGATTGATTCAAATATACATGTCCCTTACCTGTGATGCCATTATTAAGAAGATGGTGACAATTACTAAAATTTGTTTTTGACCAAATCTTTAACTGAAATATGGAGTGAATGACAGATGGAGACATAGAAAACGTATCAGCCACTATCCCCCAGGTTTTACCAACAACCATGCATCCTCCAGGATGAGTTTTACCAACCACCATCCCCAGATATTTTTACCATTTACCACCATCCCCCAGGGTTGACCAACCACCATATATCTACAGTACAGTGACATAAGTTTTTAAACAATTTTTTCTACTATAAATTCTATAATATAATAAATTATATATTCTACTTTCTATATAAAATTATCATTATGACGAAGTCTAGTCAGTGATTTCAAAAATCACGTAAAAATATAAATTCTATAATATAATAAATTATATAGATTCTACTTTCTATATAAAATTATCATTAATACATTATGATGAAGTCTAGTCAGTGATTTCAAAAATCACGTAAAAGGAGCGATTAAAATACAATGTGACTATCTTTTCTGCCATTATACATGTAAGTAATGTTAAGGACCTGATTTCTGTTACACAACAAAATTCTAAAGAAAAGAAACCCTTAAATCGATTTAAACTTCTGTCTTGGATACTCACCATGCCTGTTTTTGCAACTTATTAATTCCGGACCGAAAGAGTTTGGATATTACATTTTCCTATCATACTAATATCCAGTCATAAGCGGACAATTTCCGGATAAAAGTTCTAGCTGTCTTTGTTTTTGGAAAGTATGACATTTGACTTACCCTACCAGCTTTCCGACATCTCAAATTGAAGAATATTAAGATTAGATTTAATTTCATTTTCAAAAGAAAATAAATAAATAAATAAATAAATAAATAAATAAATAAATAAATAAACAAATAAATAAATAAATAAAGTACGATAGAATGATATGAATTTAAATGATAATTAAGACATACCCAGAATTCTATTAAATTACATTTTGTACTTTACTTGAATTGATGTCACTGGTTTTGTTGTCAATCCATTACTAAATAAACTGTGTATTTTATTATTTGAATTTTTCGTGAACTGAAAAATGACTCGTTTACAAGTTAAATTTCAAATGAATAAATGTCATTAAAAGTCTCATTTTAAAGATATACATGTAACCTATATGCTTTTTTTGGGGGGTGGGGGTTGTTTTTTTTTTTTTTTTTTTTTTTATTGTTGTTTTGGGGGGGTTGTTTTTTTTGTGTTTTTTTTTTTTGGTCTCTTTTTTTTTTTTTTTTTTGGCGGGGGGTTTGTACTGATATTTATAATTAAAAATAGAATTTAAATGGGTTACCAAGCCAAACTCACTTTATCAGTTACAACTTGCAATGCCGCTCTGTAAGTAAATCTCAGTTCAGATGGCACCGTACATTAGTAATTTTGAAACCTTTTCGTAAAATAAACCTGGCTCAGTCGGTAGCGCGCTCGACTCAGGATCGTGAGGTCGTGAGATCGAGTCCCACCGGCGGCAGGTTGGTTTCCAGTCCTTTGGATGAGACAGTAAAACTCGAGGTCCCGTGTCACAGTAGGTGTCGGCACATTAAAAAAAACCCTCACTGCTCAATGGCCGTAAGTGCCGAGCATAGGCCAAAATTTGAAGCCTTTCACCGGCATTTGGTGACGTCCCCATATGAGTGAAATATTCTTGAGTGGGACGTTGAACAACAATAAATAAACAAACAAACAGTAAAATAAATAAAGAATAAGACACTAGCAAATCTTAGTGTGATTTGCATTATAATTGTTGAATGAACAAACTGGACAAACTTAAAATATTGATTTTGTGAATTCAAGAATATTTGTTAAGCCTTCATATTCCAACACTTTTTTATTCTGAAAACAAATTACATGTACATATGTAGTTATTTTTTGAAAAAGTTATCTTTCTGAATTCAATAATGATAATAAAAAACACGTTATAATATGCAGTAAATGGCAAAAGAAATGAAAATGAATGCCATGAGTCAGTAACCCATGAGTCAGTAACCCATGTATATTTACTTTAACCGGTACAAAATGAATACATATATGTACAATCTACATAGAAGAAACTCCGGGTCCACTTTTGAGAAGTCGACTCCTTCTATGACGTCACAGTGCTTTTGACATCACAATGCACTATGACGTCACAATCTCGAAAAAGACATCTACGGCATGACCTACTTTTCATTGGAAAAAAAAACTACGTAAAAATTCATGACGTCACATCACAAGGTGGCAAACGTCATAGTATGAATGTCAATGTTTATTACAATGGCTGTCTAGCGACAGCGGGCAAAGCTGAGGGAGGGGTACATTTATGATATTTAGACCAATTTGATCTCACCTTCGCGACAGGAGTTTGAAAAGAACGATGCCTTCATTGAGAAATAGTAAGTACGCCTATTTTGTTGCCCTGTTAATAAATTTGATTATATAAAAAAAAAGTAAAACACTCAGTATTCACAAATTTCGCATTACGATACTTCTCTTTGGAGGACATTGAATTTTATATATTAATATAAAAATATGTGAATAGTTGCGTAAAAAAGTCTGTCACTACTATACTGGTCGGGGACCAGTAGCCGGCTAGGACCAGTACTGGGGAGTAGCCGGCTATGGCATTATTTCGTCTTTAGTATGTACCTCGACAATAGGCCTATTTATTTTCTACTATTGGTGAAAACTGTTCATCATCTTGTGAATTATCAAAAAAAAAAAAAAAATCCTGTTCTAAAAAGCTGAAATCATGCAATAGCTGGCTACTGGTCCTAGCCGGCTGCTGATCCCCTACCAGTACTAGAAGTGGGGAAAAAGTGAGTTTCTAAAAATATACTGACTCAGTAGGCTATACATGTACATATTATCAGTGATTTTTCATTTATTTGATTTTGTCATCTGAATTAGTTTATAATCCGAGATAAATGAAAATGACACCCTTAAATATCTTACTTAACATGAATGTAGTTTTATTATATAAATTATATACAGTGACGTACCAAACTTGATGCAACTTTTATATTTTTCTCTACATATTTCATATAAATTCACATTAAAAAAAAAACATTCATGGTAAATTATTTCTAATACAACAATGACAAAACGTAAAACTCAAATTTTCTAAGTTTCATTGTTATTTGCTCATTATGTTCACATTTTCTGTTTTCAAGATTTAGCAATTTTATCAATGGCTTTGTAAAAGCTTTTTTCAAATATGTGGTTTTACATGAAATATATAGGGGAAAACAAAAACTTGCATCAATTTTGGCACGTTACCTTAGAGAAAAGTAAAAATCACGTTTACTCACTTTTGACCTACAACTGTATGCATTTTTTATCATTCTCCTTGTTTCATTTATAAACAATGAATATCAGTAAATCTCTAAAATACAATTCATAGGCGTCGGAACCGGGGGGGGGGGGGTGGGTTTAGGGGGGGGGGGTGGGCTTAGCCCCCCCCCCCCCATTTTTTTTTTTTTGCAAAGATAGACATAGGTGTTGAAAATTGGGGCTTATCCCCCAGACGTTTCTGGCGTGTGTGTGTGTGTTTTAAGTTGGTTAACCCCCCCCCCCCGACTTTTAATTTGCTTCCGACGCCAATGCAATTAACCCTTGGTCAGTAGGTACCATATATGATACCCTTGGCACCGATGGGTTAAATCTTTTAAAAGTGAATTTTATGTAACCAATTTATTATTATTTTTTTTATTGTATGTCATTATTACGTCACAGGTGTACCGATCCCTACAGAGGAAGAGTTTGCTTTCCTTTTAGAAGATCGCGCCTTTGTGGATTATTTCAACATTTATCTAACTCTGCCAGTAAGATATACATTTTTATGTTGTATTTATTTTTGTTTTTAAATTTCAAATTCCAATGCAATTTAATTTAAACTCCACGACATCAGCGTTGACTGTAGCTGAGGCAGAATTTACATTATTATAGTTTTCACATTTCCAATATGTAATAGAATTTTGATATTGATCCTGTTGGGAAAGTTACATTGGTATGGTATTGTGGTAATCAAATTTGTCCTACACAACTGTTAAAATTCAACATTTGTAATTTTTCAATCATTTTATCAGTATTATATGTTTGATTTAACACGGGAATCACAGTATTTCTCTGTCATTACTATGTCAATTTTCTTTTTAAAATTAAAAAAGTATTTCCCAGACTTTTATCATCATCATCATCATCATCATCATTAAAATCATCATTTGAATCTATCTATAATCATTATGCTAAATCAATTTCCTTACTTTCAGATCTTTGGACAAAAAATTCTATACAATTTTATCGAGCGGGAATTTGAATTTGAGCCGCCAATACGTAAACGGAAGTTTGTAAGTACCCAAACCTGATATTTGGTTTGATTATCGAGACAATGTAATATCGATTATCGAGCGGTGTAGTATCGATATAGGTTTTCGAATGTTCAGTCGATCTGAACAGACTAATGGTTACATTGGTTCCTTAAATTCAGACCGAATATGAACAGGGACTACACATTTTTACGAGTTGATAGAACATCAACGCAGTTATGTTATGTTAAGTTGTATATTGGGAACAAGTCAAAGCACATTTTGCTAATGGTGTTAATAACACATTATATTGACGCAAAATTACACATGTATGTGCATTTTATCAACATAAACTCAACTTCAAGATTGCAATTTCCAAATCACACTTTTATTTGTATATTTTTGCTTTTTAAAATGACGAAAATATAGTAACAATTCGCTGAAAAATATAGGTCTACAAGACTTGTTGAAATGTATGCTATTAAAGGTCAGTTCGGCGTCCTTTATGAATTTTAAGATATTATAAATTTGCTTTAGAATGTTACTTTTAATTATTTTTTACCGTCATACTCTTGTGATAGAATGACATTAAAAGCGATAGATTGAACTGTTAACAAATAATATGCAAATGAGTTTTGGTCAAGTTTCCCTTACTGTGTATCGGAAAGATCTGTCTGTGAAGATGGACATAGAAGTTGCGTCATTCCTCATTCCTGAAACGATGTTTATAAGCACAAGATTTTATAATCATATCGCTGATCTATGTAGTTTGTTGCATAATAAATAAGCCATCAGTACTCACGTTAGGCCAAATGTCTGATCCGATTTTTAGTTACTTTTGTTTGCCGAAATAAAAAGTACTCAGTATACTTTATTATACCTAAATAAAAAGTCAACTCAGTCGTACTTTCAGTACTTTGATTAGTGGATTATACATGTTTTACGGATAAATTAAATTTTTACGATTGCCATCAAAATCGATGTCCTATGAGGACTTTGAACTTTTGGTGGATGTTAAGTCACATGATTTCACCTACGGAAAATTAAATTATTATCAAAGAAAAAATTAATTTATGTAATTATCTCGCAATCTTTTCTCGTCACAAATTATCTCGTATTAAAATATTTTCTCGTTATTTCGACATAATTCTCGAATGTCCTATGAGGACATCCGTAATTACGATTTTTCTCGTAAAACGAGATAAGTATTCGTAATTACGAGATATTTTACACAGACATAATTATCTCAGGCTTTTTTCTCGTAATATAATCGTAATTACGAAAATGTCTTTGACCTAATCGATTTCGTAAAAATATAAATACCCTACATTATATATTGAGTCCTTGATTCTGTTGTTTCTGTTTTTCTCATCAAACCCTCTTTGACAAGCCCCTTAATGATTGATATTTACCGAAAACGACTGACCCCTACAACATGAAAGTAAAATGAATTATTCTATTTTCAGTATATCGATAAAAAAGAGGTAGTGGACTTTTTGCGACAAGAGAGATATCCTCTGTTTGAGAAAACGCCTTTATATGTCGAGTATTCTCTGTGTTCTAAAGTACGAGATGTTGATGTCAACCCTGAAACACAAACACTCAATGGTAAGATTATAATAGTAAGATGGTTTAGGAGGCAGTATACAAATCAGGTGAAAATCCAAAGATGGGATCAGGTGTCATGGAGGATTAAGCGTCCCCTGTCGACCGGTCACAGCTGCTGTGAGTCCATAGTTAAATCTATTGATGAAATAAACCTTCGCAACGATTCCTTTTCGCGTGCACAACATTTCACATATATTCCTGAACCATGAATATGACATTACAAATATGCAAAATACTGTTTTCATTGTTTGTTCCCGGAAATAATATATATGTTTATAGTCATAAACAAAGGTAAGCGTATTGCCGCTATGCCTTAATGACTTTTATATTGAGGGTATGTATTTGTTGCTATTTTCAAGAGATAGTCTTTGAATAAAGAATCGTGCTTGCAGTGCACAACTTTATGTAATTGGTTTATAAACAAGAACTATCATACAAATGTTCGCTAGATATTTGGATTCGCGAATAGGTCTTTTCTTCGCAAATTTTTTATACAAGCGACTTGATTTTTGATGAATTCTGTAGTATCTGGAGTCCAATCTTGTGGATACCTGTTGCATATGAATGTTGGAAATCTCAGATTCCCTAGTTGCCATATCAACCTTAATTCATGGATATATTCTCCAAAGAAGCGAACATTTTCTTTGCGATGGTGTCAGCTGACCGGCCTAAATATCGGCTATCTTCCAGTGTCATGCGCCCTTGACCATATGCCACTATTCAAACTAAAGTCCTATCCTTATTGAATACCTAAGCCACGTTTTGATACATTAATTTGACCTTTACATCAACTCCCTCTTACAGTATGTACGGAACAATCGCGTTGTCCATGGTCAACAATTTCAAATGTAATTGATGATTATCCAAAAAATGTTGTCATAACTTTTAAAATATACTGAGATGTTGTGTTGTCTAGGTATTGTTAACAAATGTTAATGACTACTGCCTTTACATATAGTTCTGTTGTACGTTCTGTGTACCAGGTTGTTTTCTCCCCTGTTTTTTTCTCGCCTTTTTACGACAGAAAACAAATTAACTCCGTCTTCAATTCACCCTATATCACCATAGCCTCTTTGATGACACGCATGTTCGTGCTTAGCTTGGAAAGTTCGTTTTACATCTAAGGGCTAAATTGGCGAAATGTATAGGGTAACGCAAAATTTCAGGGATACAGTAGTCTAATGCCCTGATAATGTGCGAGCTACCAAATGGCTACCATAGTCACCACAGAAGAGATTATCACCACAATGGTGACTACAACACATTATCTCACCTTATCAGATAAAGTATAAAAATCTCAGATACCAAAGTATAAATCAATAAGAGTATGACAAACTCCGGGATTACAGTGAAATACCGTATAAACGATATTTTCTGTGGCACTTTAATCTTTGCAATATTTTGCGAAAGTATTAAAATCGCAGATGTTGAAAAAATAAAATATAAAAATATTGGATCCACCTAAATCACAACCAATTTTATTAAAGTACATGTCTTAAAGACACCGCTCAATCCTCATTTATTCGTCGTGATGCAGTTTCAATTTCAGTGTATTGATAAAAGGTAACGCTTTGAGCATAATAAAGTTTGGTGAATTAAATAAGCATCAGTAAATCGCAAAAATTGAAATCGCAAAATAAAAAATATGACCCTTGACTACCGAAATCGCGAAATATTCCCTCTGCAGAAATAACCGGTTGTACAGTATCCATGCATTGTGATGCACAAATCAAATGTGGCGCATAGCAACGCATGGATACTGTATAACCGGTTATTTCTGCGGAAGGAATATTTGCATTTTCTTCCACTACTCGTAAGATTTCAGTATGAAGGCATTTCATTGTTAAAGTGTACCTTTGATTGCTTAGTTGTATTAAATCACAATTGTTTGCTATTACTGATCAATACATATGTTACATTGTAAATAATATTTGATAATTTCACAAATGAGGTATACCAGGGTCGTCAACCAGGATATCACTACTACTCTTTATTTCCACCTTGTGGTGACGGTACTTACTACAGGTATACATGTGGAACGAAGAATATATTTGGTCATCAAACGAATCACAACTTCCTTGGTTGAACGCTTGAAATCATCACTGATGATGAGGAAGTTTTGTGGTCGATACGGGAATCTTGTTAAACAATATGAAGCCCCACTCTCAGGAATGTCAGATAGTATACTGTAGCACTACCATATACAGTGATTCCCTTTCGACAATCATATATATTTAAAACTAACTGATGACATTTTCACCGAACTCGAGAGGTTAACATTTGCGACGGGTGTGTCATGCCAGCAGACAGAGGATACTGACTCCCGTTTGGGATTCGTAATTGTTCTTCATGTTGAGACCATTTGTATATATAATTTGGCATATTCTAATGGGCTTGTAGATTCGATTATCTATTGGTACTTCTTCATTTTTACTTTAAGCAGTGTTTATGAATAAAAACCAAAACATTTGTATGTACATATCCAATAATTGCTCTACTAAGTCTAGACACATTTTACTGACATTGTAGAAAATGGCGATGGTACCGACTACCGATCAACATTAGGTAGAAATATCCTTGGACATGCAGTTGGCATGTTGTTATTCAGAGAATTTCTTCGTGGCACGTCCGGAGAAAAAGTGATAAAATGTTGGATGGATATCGAGAGATGGCGGTTACTCCCGGAGGGCGATCCCAGAAAAGCAGACGTGATGCATTACATCAAATTCATGTACGTGTCAGATGGCGGTTTATTTGAAGTATCGATGAAAGGAAAGTGGCTGGCCTTCCAAGGTTAGTTGCCGTTATATTCCCTTTCGATCTACTGGGCAGTGCTCCACAAAAGGTCGTAAATCTGTCATCCCTAAATGTACCTTACGACTGTCTTACACAATAAACACATTGTCGATATACCCCCTCTTTATGAAACTGATGTTATCACATAATGTTTTCTTATTTCATTTTCAAATTAATCCGATATAGCCAATTGTTTTTTTCTTTTCTATATTACTGTCTTTGGGTTTCGTCTGAAAGAATGTACAAATGGGATTTGTCAGAAAGATAATTGGTAAACAATTGTATTGATTGTTTTTAGATGTATTTCGTGTATGTCTCTGTGTCCAAAAATATCTACAGTTTGTATAACATATAAGCTGGAGCACTAGTTTTCGCGATAGTTACGTAAATTTAAAAAGGCAATAATCAAAACAGTATTTTCAGAGACGAATCCAGAAATATATAAAAAGTACAAGGCGTCAATCGTTACGGCGTTTTATCAAGAAACCTCTTGCACAATATTTTGTAAGTCCATGACTTGGTAAGCCTCGCCATGGACAAACAAAATTATATGCACACGGATTGAGATTTTGCCATCCCTCCCTCAAAGTGGTGTTCGATTGTATTACTCTCGTTTCCAGAAAATATTAATGTAGATCTATGCTTCTGAAAAGGCTAAATACCATGTTCCAAAGTCAGACCTTGATTTGCGACATAGTTTAACCTGACCGTGTAGTCAAATGCATATACACACAAATTTTGTTGATCTAAGACTAAGTACTCTTCAACGATAGACCTCAGTGGGTGGTGAACATATTGTAAGGCAAGATTAAATACTTTTAGTTTTCTCAAGCTAGACATTGAACCACCATGATGATGTTAGAAATTGTTACAATTCTCTGAAATTGGGGATAATCAAAATAGTTAGTTAAAAATTGTAGGTAAAAATGTGATAATTCCAGTTCTTTTTACAAAATGCAATTGGTTCACTGGTATAAATTATTACATTTTTCTATGCAGTATAATAAATGATTTGACTGAAACATCAGAAAATAAATATTTTAAGGAATACCATGCTTGATCTTGTTTATTATTCCGTTTCAGGTAAAACCGACTTTGAACTAATGCCAGAACAAGAAATCGATGATATGCTTTTAAAAGAACTCGTTCCGTCAAAAGGATTGTATATGATAGATTCTGGAGACGGTTTTCTTTGTCTTCAGCGCCTTTTACTTGTTTCAATCAAAAGGTATTGGGTTCCAAGGTACTTTATTCATCTTCACCTCACTGCTTCCGGTGAAACTCTAAATATTCTGAAACGTGATACACCCTTCGATATAAGTTCTTTGTCACAGCAGAGAAAACTTAGATGCCGCATGATGTTTCCAAGAATCTATGGTTCTGCGCAGTCTAGCTCTGGTGCCACAACTGCCACCCCTGTGTTTGTATCCACTGACGCCGGAAAATTACCGGGGGAACCCAATGAATACATTTCGTCAGAGGAATGGAGCGAAGAAGAAGAAGATCGAGATCAAGATTCACGGGCAGAACAACAAGAGTCCAAGATAGATCCATCAGATTTACTGTCATTATGGGGTGGTAGGTACTTGTATTATACACCTACCAATATTCCAAGTATAATTCTGTTAATTTCACAGAGTGTGATCCGGATTTCCGGACACCATATTGTGATTTTCTACTGTGAAACCGATAATGTAGCACGCAATACGCAGTATTTTCTTGCGCTTTTTTTTCCACATTTTCCTTTCAAATGTTTTTGTCCAATGAATAAACGGTGTATAATTGATTCCAAATATTTGATTGGTTATTTGAGGATTAACGTTAACTCTTCAGTTGGTTACTGAAAAATAACCAATGTTGAGGCAGAGAACACTTTGTATTGCGCGAAGCGCAATACAAAAAAGTGTACTCTGCCTCAATTTTGGTTATTTTTCAGTAACCAACTGAAAAGTTAATATTAATCCTTATAATTTAATAAGAAGTGAAAAATACAATCCTTTAAATTAAATTTTAAATTCTTATAACGATATTTAAAAAATACAAAACAAACAATTGATGAAGCGCAATGATATATTGAACAGCTGCACTTGTTGTCCTAGCAACGGTTGACGTAGTTCCTTGCGTAATAGCAAAGTAGGTTACACAGATTTAACCTAGCATTTTCGTCCAATCTAATGTGGTGTTTTACAAAAAAAAAAAATTATTTAGGCTTATAATGGATAGTTATATAGTAAATGGACATTATATCCTCGTGGATCGTAAGTTCGTGGGGTTAACCAACCTGACGTTATTACTGCTGAAAATTTCATGCTTATCCTTTTCAAATGATCTCACTATAAATTTTATTTGTTATTCATCGTACAATGAAAGAATAACCAAATTTTATAGTCAAATTTTATTCTGTAATAGAGTTAAAATATTTGTGTTTACAGACGTTGTTCATTCTGTCAAAGGGTTGTAAGTTCGTGGGTCAACTTCCGGAGCACGTAACTTTTCTGTCCAAGCTCTTTACACAGATGTAGTTAATTTATTGCAAATGTACTTGAAGCAGATGATGCAATTCTGAGTCCAATAGTTTACCCATTATGTCGAAATTTGGTCGTTGGTGTCTCTAAATCTTTGGTACTAGGAAAATGGCGATAATTTTGACTACTTTAATTGATTTTTATTCTACCATCCTGTCGTAGCTCGTGTGTCTTTAACATTTGAATACATCGTAAATAGGTAAAATGTTCCAGAAAGCGTCAAATCTGATCAGACATACGATTTTAACGAGATATAAGGGAAAAACCAAATACCACGAACTTGCAATCTCCACGAACTTACAAACCCCGTCAATAACCGTACCTCGATCAGAAGAGCCTCTTCATGTATATATGCATCCATGATAATACAATTCTACATCTTTCTGATTTCCTCCTTAAACATTTGCCTTGTACCTCAACAGGACAAAGTCTGCCCAAAAGAGCAGCCAGTGTGGATAAGGTACAAGAAATACCAATGCCATGTGACCCACATGGCTTAAAAGAACTAGAGAGTATGGTAAAATTCCAGACCCCATCGTCTGCTGGTTATGAATCCGTGCAGGTGCAACTGATTCCACTTCCAGTGACGTCATATTTAAGTGGTCGACGGCGCCTGTACAAACATGGATTTCCGTCTGTAAGCAGTAAAATGTTATGCGCATTAGGATCTGACAAGCTGGCAGGGACGCCCTTTAAAACCTTTCTGGAAAAGAAATCGCAGCCCCAAGATATACAGTTGCTAGACTTTTGGTGCGATGTCCGACACTATCTTGATACAGATGACACGTATCTGGATCCGTTTGGGATCCCAATGAAACGCAAGTTAGCCCAAATAATTACGGACCGTTACCTTGTTTTCAAGAAAAATACGGAATACGAAATTTTTTCGGAAGATTTAAAAATGTCTTTATTTCAATGCTTGAGTTCAAAAGATGACGTCATGCTTCTATCTAAAGCTCAGGATATCATAACAGAGGTATGTTGAATACAACAAAGATAATAATGTCTTTGGAAATATTTCAAAACACTGCAAATTAGTAATTTTACAGATGTCGAAGAATTTGTAGCTTACCTAAACCATCATTATAGGGGTAAATTTTAAAGAGGCATTAACTTTTGTTTTTCTTTTTACCACTTAGATTGATATACTATAACAAAAAAGAGATAAATACAGCCATAAAAATTCCTAAATTCCTATATATTTTGTGAAAATTGCTTGAGAAACACAGATTTGGCACTTTTTCAATCGCATCTGATTAATTCTACCTTTTTATTTGTATATCAGATGAATATAAAATGTGTATGTCTGTGTACAGCTCTTATTTGTTACTGTAAATCAAGTACAAGTAGTAAAAGTCGAATACTCGGCTAATGCCCCCTTTAAACATTTTCGACTTCTTCTCAAGAACCATTTGGCGAATTTAAACCAAACTTGGAACAAACTATGCATCTATACGTCTAGTTCGACGGGAGATCAAAAACAATTTCAAGAGGGATAACTAAGAATATTAATTGATCTAAATACAGCATTATTAGTTGTGACGCTGACTCCTTCAATACTGCTGGTTCCATCACATTTGGGATGCACAATTGGTTTTCATGTTGAGACCATTTGTATATCCACATTGTTGTGTTATAATGGACTTGCATTTCTGATTATCCATTGGTACTTCTTCATTTTTACTTTATACAGAACATACATATATTTTGTTCTACAAAGCATGTTAAATTTTCAATCACTGATTTTATTAGGCATTAAAAGAACCTTGGAAAGAGTACATACAAGACGAAAGGAGACGTTTTCGCACAACAGTGGTACGTGTTTAATCATTTGAGTAATTGATTTGGCATTTAGATCCGGCAACATCAAAGTTAGATTTACTAAATCGGATTATCTTACAGATATTTGACTAATTCTGATATCTGATTAATTAAGGAGGCCAAATTGAGAGGTTAAGCAGGCCAAATTGAGAATATTCCAAGTCTAAGGTGAATGTTTAAATTTTATGGTAGTTGGCCCTGGTCTTTTGTGGTAATTGGAATTGAAGACTTCAAACGTTGGGTATTTTATCCCAAGTGGAATCCTCTGGCAAGCATGGTCCATAATCATAAACCTGAAGGATGTTCTAAAGTCGGAACATTATTGTTAACTAGGCCTGCGAATCCGAATATGCGGATATGCGAAATCGCGATTGAGATCAACATTTTGCAAATTCTGTGGTCGATATATATAATGAAATTGTCTAGAATTAATATGTTTTGATAATTGACATGTTGAGTAATGTATATAAAAGCTCAAGATACCAAAGTATTAATCTCCAGGATGTCCAGGATACACATACCAATCTGGTTAACACTGGACATACACGGACCTCTGGACATCAAGAGGTGGAATCTTGGCCTGGCACCATAAAACTTAAGTCTAAAAATTTTACTCAACTTTGGTTAATTCTGATATCTGATTGTCTGAGCAGGCCAAGTTGCGGATATTCTCAGACTTGAGAAAATTCTCAAGTTTTATGCTGTCGGGTGCAGGTGTCATGGAGGACAAGCATCCCCCGTGAATTGGTCACACCCGCTATGAGTCCATAGTCAAATTCAAATGATATAATTGAGGAACAAATTCTCGTCACAATAAGCACAGACGACTCAACAACCTGAGTTTTAAAATTCTGGCTTCACTGTGGAGTCACGACGAGCGTAATCGGTTGGCTTATTCCTCGACGGCAGGTAATCCTACCACTTCATTGTTCCAATATGCGCCATATCTGTACATTATTTTCTGGGCTTCTTAATGGTTCACACTTAAGTATCTGTTCTTTAGCTATATATCAAGTTTAGCTTAAATCAAAAGAATATTCCGAGATATGTTTTATCTTTTTTGTTTTTTTTGTTTTTTGTACAGATTTTATGATAATCTGACATTGAGTAAATACTGGTAGACAGTCTCATTTGGCGTAAAGTACCCGTTAACCCTTTCATCCCTACAGGACATAAAACAGGCCATGGTCTAATCAATAGAAAAGAGGGTGCCATCTTGACACTTAGGGTTGGAAGGGTTAACAAAAAATAAACGCAATCGAAAATTGGATTGGCTTGTATAGTGCACATTTCGACACACGCATCAGTGTGATAATTATTGTTAACTAAAATTTTTGTATCATTTGTTAGGACTAAAAAATCTTGTTTTCGAAATATTCTAGGTTCACATTGTCAAATCAAATTTCCATTTATCAATCTTATCCGATAACGTGCAATCTAAGTCGCACACATTGTCTGATATTGCAATACACAAGAAAACAAACGTACTAGAGAAATTTGCTTTTGATATGTCTTTGAATAGATTATGAATGGCATACAAACTGTCAAAATGGATGTTATGTTTGTAATAACCCTTTTAACACTACAGACCATAATAGACTGTTCATAAACAATATAAAAGAGCATACCACAAATATATTCAGGGGTGAAATGATTAAAAGATTGAAATATTCGACATTTGTACAAATAAAATGGTTTTTTTTATTAACTAAAAATCCAGGGTAAAAAACCAACTTGTTGTAATGTCGTAATTGGTGACAGGAAATGGAATGTGAATAATGGGCAAATACCAAACATTTGCATTCTTACGCGGATGACAGGAATACCAATCCTCGGCGTATTTCATCCATTCTAATACTGTATACAGGGTTATTTTCGCCCTAATGCACCTGCAAACGGTTTCGCACCGTTTGAAATTCGCCCAGGCTTTTATTATTAACAATAGATGAATTTACCATTTTGAATTCGCCCACTGACGATGAGGACGAAAGGGGCAAAAATAAAACGGGGGCGAAAATTTTCCTGTATACAGTATATACATGATATGATAACATTTTCTACGGCGATACATCATTTAGCCTTTTCAATCAAAGTTTTTAACTAATCCCGGGGTGTATTTTTTATCAAATTTGCTTGTGTTATGTTGAAACGGAAACTGCAACCCTCATGGTAATGATCTGAAAGTCCAATCCGAGTGTCTACATTAGATTGGATTATCACATTCCTACCACTCGGGTGGAAATTTCCTTATCAACTCGACACACCCATGCAAGATTCTGTTATTACTTGAATTGTTTTAAAAATTGCATCCCATGACCACAAACAGCTACAGCCTACAAGATATTTTATAAAGCTATACACCCATGTAGAAAAGTGTAGAACTGTATACTTTTAAGTTATTTATTTTGTTTTTAAGTTCATTCACTTGTGTTCAACTCATGAAGAAATTACTAAAATCATACATCTACGTGAAAAATAAAGTTTGACATTGACTTTTACATTTACTTTGTGTAAGAGCAACCCTTTGAAATAGATTTGGAAATATGACGCAATACTTATATTATAAACATCCATACATAAAACATGAATATAATTATTCTGAATCTTTTTTGTATAATACACATTTCGTCCGTTTGATCAATACGATCTTGACTACGTGCTAAATACATGTCTCTGATCGAACAATGGTCGATCAATTGTTCTTTTTAACGTTACTGCTTTTGTTAATCTGTTTCAAAGTCACAAACGAAGATTGTGTGTGATAAATCTCTATGATAAGATACATAATATTCATATGAGAACTTTTCTGTCAGATATTTGTATACCAGTTTATACAAGAGTAGTAAATGTGCTACAAAAGGAACCTACCTGTATTTTTCTTTATGCAGGTATGAATGTGTAAAATGAATATATCTCTGTTTCGTATTTTGACGGTGTGATTTTGTTGTTCGTTCTGTCACCAAGGTAGGGAAGAAAAGGTTCGATAGAAATATAATCGAATTAGCGTCCAACACAAATCTTCCTCTCCCAGCTACTTTTGGAGGAACGGCGGACATCCCTTACTTTTTCAATACCAAGGGACAAACCTCAGCAGATGCAGATAACATACAGAGTAGACCAAAAAGTTCGTTTTCTAACCGCACCGAATATTCACGACCATGGAGTCGTGTCACTGATATGGGACAAGTTTGTATAACAGAGGAACACTCTCTTCGGGCACTAGAATTCACAATACTTTGCTCGGAATATGGTAAGTTGTGTTCTGAGACATAAGCTAAACATTATTTATATGAATAATATCTATTTAACAATGTACCGACGTTTGTTTATTTTTGAAATCATATTTTTAAAAACAAAAAGTTTTGGTTTGTATTTTCTGGTACATGTCGATGGGATAAACAACGCATAGCAACTTTTTTTTAAATTACATATGAAATAACAATTCATCGCATGTTTAATTTATCACACATCATTAAATAAATATGCCACACTGAACACAGAAAAAAGTGACAATCAATTTGGCGAATCAATCTAGCAAAGACACGACTTCTTGACTCACGTGTATGGATCTTATTAAAATTTGAAAACGAAATATATATTCAGTTGAACTTTATCGTCATATTTTCACATGACTTGTAATTTTGTGTATTATTTGTTTTCATAAAGGCAGAAATGGAATGTTCCCACAGAACTTGCCGAAGATAGACGACGTCATTGACGTGTTATATAGCGATTACGGAAGCCTCCATATAGTCCGACAACCTTCAATTCATCATCGTAATAATTTTGTTATTATCTTTCACGTGTTCTTTGACAAATTACTTTATGTGGGGTCAATATTTTGTTTTTCGGTAATAACTTGACTAATTAAAAAGAAATTAAATGAATATAAAAATGCTAAAAATCATATAAATTTTCTCTACGTGGATTTTTATATAATTTATATAGATAATTCACAAAACTATCAGGTGCATTATAATTTCATACAAAACTAAGATCGTAATTAAGATGTTTTTTTATTTGACAGAAACATTTTATGACCGAAATAAAAAAAATAGAATTTCATGAATTTTGAAAAAAGAGCACCTTTCATTAATAAATTTTATTATATTTTTTCTTTACAGAAAATTGCATATTTTATTAACACCTATATCAAATGCAAAAAAAAGATTGAATTTCTTAAAGATTAAATTAATAACTGCTTACAAAGAAAATTTTAATTGTGCGTTCTCTACTGATGTATTTTCTATAATTATATTAAAGGTATACAAGCTGTCAAAATGGACTTTCGGTTTGTATTAAAAGTTTCAAATATTCGACGCTTTATACAAATAAAATGTTAAAAAAACAAGTTAAAACAAACAATTATAATGTTGTATTTCTGAAAAGAAATCAAATGCAAATAAGGGTCGAGTTAGCATTTGGATTCTTATATTGATGACAGGAATATAAATCGTCGGGGTATGTCATATATTTCTAGAAAATATATGCATGATAAGTTAAATTTTTCTATGGCAATATATCTTTTTAGCATTTTTAATCTTTTGTTGTATCAAAATGACAGCCTGTATGCCTTAAAAATATTTTCTGTCCTTCTTAATTTGAACAAACTCGTAGACTGTGCATGGCAGATGGTTTCTTACTTACTTACTTACTTATTGTTGTTGTTTAACGTCCCACTCAAAAATCTTTCACTCATATGTAGACGTCACCAAATGCCGGTGAAAGGCTTCAAATTTTGGCCTATGCTTGGCATTTACGGCCATTGAGCAGTGAGGGTTCTTTAATGTGCCGACACCTACTGTGACACGGGACCTCGGTTTTTACTGTCTCAGTCCGAAGGAGAGGAAACAAACCTGCCGCCGTCTGGTCTCGAACTCACGACCTCACGATCCAGAGTCGAGCGCGCTACCAACTGAGAGGCCGGCTCGTATAGCAGACGGTAAGCTTACGAAACTCTTTATGTTCAACTATAACAAACATAGCAAAACGAATATATATTGTATTGCAGCATTTCTACACAAATTACTTCACAAGCCAAAAATAGACATTGAAAATATCCGTGTTTCCCGGAAAGTAATATTCGACACACCTGAAATGATTTTGGAAAAAGTGGGCGGGGCCAGAGCTAGAAGTAATCGTCTTGTAATGAGGCGCCGTGGAATTCTGATCGAGCGACCGGTTCGACCAAGGTAAACATAGTTTTGATTTGAACCAATCTATAATCAAGGATATGTACACTGTAATTGTCCTAAGCACAAAATAGAGATAAATTAGTAAATCCGATAATTTGGCGGGCTTTTGTTTTTGCGAAACATTATTGGTAAATTTATTGTATTTTATTACAAAAAAGTTATCCCTCCGTAAGCCTCTATCCTGTTTTGAACTCCCAATAATAATAAACCGTTTTCTAAAACTGACACTTTCTGTCATCACAGGTTGCTAAAATCAAGCCGAAGAATATTGCACTGTGCCTTTCAGTTTCACATTCAGTATCAAGTTAAAAAAAATAAGCGAGAATTTTATTTTATTTTATAATATTCTTGCGAATTATGTACAATAATTGGATATTGAAGAATGCTTTATAATGTTTAATCAAAGGAAAATTCTAGACACATTTAAAATCTGTTTGATGTCAACGTTCCGCAAATTTTACGGTCGGTATAATGACATTTTTGCATTTGCTGCGTTTCACTAAATGAAATGTTGATTTGCCTGTATGATAGCGGTTGTTGAGTCATCTGTATCAATTGTGACGAGGATTTATACCTCACTAATTTCATTTGAATTTGACTGTGGACCCACGGCGGGCGTGACCGGTCAATAGGGGATGCTTACTCTTTCCATAACACCTGATCCCATCTCTGGATTTCCAGAGGTCCGTGTTTGTCCAATATTCAACAGTTTTGTATATTGTATGCTTAACATCCTGAAGATTAATCTATGATTTTTATATTTAAAAAAAAAATGCTTGTTCATATTGAAATGGAGATAATCAAGACTTATTTTCCATAATACACACAGAAATTTTATAGAAGTACTACAGTCACCTATCCAGTTTGAATTTTTCAAGAGGTTCATGATGGCGAATAAGATACCACACCCTCTCTTGTTTTGGAAGTACGTTGAGGATCTGAAGGAAACGCAGTCGAGTCGGCATAAAAGTCATTTGATTCAAATTATTTACAGAAAATTTTTCAGCAAATCAGCAAAACAAGGTATGCCTCTCATAAAAATATTTATCGGATTTTGGCTATACGTCTGAATTTATTGTTTGGCCTTGTCTGATACCACTTTCTCTTTAGAGCTCAGCAGATGGAGTCTATAGTTGACAGAAATGACCGTCCTGGATTATAACTTTGGTATTATGTTTATAATATTTTACCACCCTTAGCGTCAATTTTCATCGTTTGTGAAATAACCTCTAAACAGTCTCCATTTATGTTAGAACAGTGCATTGAATAGATGACGAAATCAAAAAGAAATTCTCAAGATGAACGTTTCTTTCGATAAAATTCTGGTCATCGAAGGGTCGAGCCCCCCTGGAACCAAAGTTGATTTTTGTGAAAAATTTTGCCAGTTTAGTTACGGAAGGCTCGTGGTCTTTTCCCGGGTATTCGGGTCCTCTCCTCCACAAAACTGCCTGCCACCATATAACTAAATAATTTTTGAATGTGGCATAAAAAACTATTCAAAATCAAATCGATAGGACTTCAATAATTGAGCTCAAGTTTGAAATAGATGTTAAGTTCCAAAAGAGAAAGAGGATATAAGACAAGGCTAGAAATTAAACCGAAATACATTATTAAATTTGTCTAAGTGTAACCACTGTAAAAAGATTACTATCTTAGCTAGATTTCAGAACTCGAGGTGTTTTCATTAGCCTTTTTTTCATGGTGTTGATAAATTTGAAAAAAAGTGAATAAATTATAACAGTTGATAAAATAAATACACGTATTACGTATACGAACAGCTTTTGGAGGACCTAATGCTATTTGATGTTACCGCCGATCCGCGAATTTAAAAAAAACAGCGATCGTGACAGGAGAAACAAAAATGTAAAAATTACAACCGGTGGAATACCGGTATTATATACTGTAAATGGGATACGTGGCTCTCAATGTACATTTATGACGTAATTTTATTTTGACGTGATAATGACACAAATATTTGACAGGCCTTTTAAGTGTGACGTCACAGTGGAAGAGTCCGCCAAAAGGTGCCATGTCGGCCTTTCGCGAAAGATAAATTGTTATAATGGTTAAATGACTTACCTTTTACAGGGTACCTATTGGACTGCAGTGATGATATCATAAGACAAATTCCAACCATGGAGAAAATTCCGTCAAGTGTGTTGATATGCGCCCAGGCAAGCGTCTTCAGGTCCATGGAACGAAAATGGTGAGACTTGTATTGATTATAAATTATGTATGTTCAGAAAAATACATCCTCTATTCTATGTTGTCAATGTATACACAGAGTTTGGATCTTGTTTTGATGTGAGTGTGTCGTCGGACTTTAATTTCATAAACGGAAAGAAATTTTTATCCAAGGGTTTTCAATAACCACTAGTAGCAGGTTTTACTGTAATTCAATACAAACTGTTCAACGGGACAATTTGTTAGCTCCTTTAACTTATCGACCCCTAAAGTCTAATTTGGTCTAAACAATATCGAAGAATGGTAAAGCCCACTGACATAATTCAGGACTGTATAATTTGAATTTAAAATTTTACAATTATCTTAATATGCTTAATTTTAACTTGCTCACTTCTAAAAAGGGACAGTAGACCATTCTATTTATTGTCTGATTCACATGAGATGGCGGGGCAGAGTAACCTTTTGACTATGACACGGATGATTCTACGCAATTTCTGGTTATGACAAATATGCATGGGAAAACAAAAATTTATTCCTCACTGGATACTCTCTCATGCATGTTGACAAGTAGGAAGATTACTGTTGCCAGTGTAATTTTTAATGTCATTATGCTTTTTTTAAACAAAATTTTAACTCGTCCAAGTCAAGAAAGGGTCCACGAGACTCAACCCCGCCAGCTTATATGAATTTTACTATGCATGTACAGTGAAACCTGTATATAGGGGCCACCCAAGGGACCAAAAAATATTGACCTTTATGTGCAGGTGACCTTTATACACAGGTTCAATTTAGTTGAAGTATGCAGTCAAGGGACTTGAAAAACTGGCCTTTATAAACAGGTAATCTTTATATAGAGGTGACCACTTTAGCAGGTTTTACTGTATTTATTTGGGTGAGTCTAAATGTGCACACAGGGGATGATGAGTTACCTGAAATGCTTTTGCTCTAATAATACAAACAGGTTTCCAAAATACCTGGAGACGTATCCTGCTGAGGAAACCCCTAGTGAAGGTGACAGCACAAATCTGCCCATTCCACTTATTCCAGATACAGCATCAGAGATAAAATACGACAAATACGTCAAACCTAAGAAAATAAGAAAGAGTAAAACGGTATTTATGTCTTTGAAATTTTGACTTATATTTATACAAACATTTTAAGGGGCGTTAGCTGTGTGGGTTTTTTTTCAATTCCCTTTTACTAATTAGATTAATATACAATAACAGAAAAGAGATATACACAGGCATAAAAATTCTTAAATTTATATATATTTTGTGAAAATTGTGAAAATTACTTAAGAAACCCAAGTTTGGCGCCTTTTCATTTTAATTTGATTCGCTCAACCTTGCTATTTGTATATGAATACCACACTAGATCTAGCCTTTATTTAACAAAATATGTTATAGGAATATAAGATTTTTTATGTCAGTGTATAGCACATATTTGTTATTGTACATGAAGTGCAAGTAGTTAAAGTAGAAAAAATCGAAATATTTTTTGTAAACACAGCTAGTACCCCTTTAAAAGATTAGTACTCTGTTGTCGCAATGTTAATTGAATTATATTGCTGCACACACACACACACACACACACACACACACACACACACACACACACACACACACACACACACACACACACACACACACACACACACACACACACACCTTAATTTATTATAGAAGATTTTCATATTCACTTCGACATTTTTAAAAATTTTTGTGGTAAAATTAATATAACAGAATTTACGAAACAATCACAAATTCATTTTGAAAAAGTTTCCGTATATTTTAGCTGCATTTGTGGCGGGGATTTGTGAATCTTATTACTGAGTTCAACGACGCTTTGAAAAACGATTATGAGGTTAAACTTCTTGAACTTTACCTCCAGAATGAGCAAGAGAAAGATTCCAAACAACATCGTAAGTTATCTTGTCTTTGAAACTGATACTGCTGTAACATAGAATCTAGATATGAAGTAATATACATACATAAAATTTCTTCATCTATTACATTTGAATTTTATTCTGGACTCAATGGGTGTGACTGGTCAACAGGAAATGCTTAATCCCATACGGCATCCAGGTCCCACCTCTGTATTAACAGAGGTCCGTGTTTGTCCAATTCATAATTTGGTATCTATTATATATATTTATATAACAGGGCTTTTATTAAACAATTTAAGTTGGTTTGACTGCAATGGAACCGGGACGCTTACTATTCCATTGCACCTGGTCCCATCCTTTATTTCTATTGGTCCATGTTTGTCTAATATTTACTATGTAGTATATAGTATTATACTCCATACGGTTAACAATTTATTTCCTGTTACCTTTTATTAATATTTAGACATTAAAACAAAGTGAATGATCATGATTAATATCATACTTTTTTCATTTTTTCATTTTTTTTTAAATTCAAATATCCACAAAGAACACCCACTTGTTCTTGAACATGCAGGTGACCTATCGCCAAATGTCTGACACGTGGCTCTCCATGTGTGTTTTTACATCATTCGATTGTGAAGTCATAATCACACATATGTTTGACGGGCCATTTGATTATGGCGTCATAATGAAAAAGTTTGCCAAAAGGTGCCGTGTTTGGCATTTGGCGATAAGTCAATTCTTGGAACAACCGTTGGCAGTTATGAGGTGATGAACGGCATTTTTAGATTGATTGTATAGTGTCGGTGCCGACAGATGGTAAATAAAACAGTAAACAAAATATAATATCAACATATGTACTAGTCTACAAAGGTAAAGTGGCACATCCGGGTTCATAAACCAAAACAATACCAAAATAGGTATAACTTTGTACGTTTTCCATGAACTTTTACTGAAGCTCTGATATATTGTGTCACTATGAAGCCGTAAAACATGTGTCAATTTACCTCGGTAGACTTCAATCTTAAGCAATGCATTTATCTTTAATGGTTGAAGGTGTGGCTGAGAAATCTATGTTGACTTCAAGTACAGTGGCGGCTTTTCAAACACGAGTGGTGCTCCGTAATCGATTAGTTATCGTCAACAAATTGTCATCGGATCTTTCATTCTGGAACGAAGTCAGCAAGTAAGTAGTATACAGTTAAATGTACCAGAGTTACATCACGTATATTTTTAGTTTTGTGTATTTTATGCCACATTAAACTTTTTTCAGTTAGATGGTGGCGGCAAGTTTAAATGGCAAAGTTCCCATAATTAGCCTATGTTTTAGCGTGTGTCGTGGCCAAGTGGTTAGAGTTTAGCTCCTTAACAAAATAACAAAACAAAACAAAAACAAACTGCCACACTGTGGTTCTCTGAATCTGTACAATACGCTCAGAAAGTGGCGCATGTGACGAACACTTTAATCATACTTGACAATTCATTGAAAATTTGTACAAAACTTAAATTGTCGAAAAGAACAATACTTGACTAAATTAGTTATTTGAAATTTTTCCTTTAGCTCTGTTTTCAGTTTTACAGTTTTAGGAGCTTGTTCACGTATTGATGTTCTCAAAACACTTATTAGAAGGAATAAAACAATTTGGTTAGATGCAGTTGCAGATCAAAAGGCCATTTCCGAGTCTCATTCCGTTCAGTTTTGTCAGAATACTCAGATCACTAAGACTGAATTAACTGAAAGTTGGGCAAGGTCCATTCCGATTATACAATATTTTCATTGACGACATTCGGCGATATCTTAATTCAATTCATCTGCGGGGAATTAATTATGGATAAATTATCTCTCTTGTAAATATGGAAAGTGTCATCACTTTCCTGTAGGCTGCTTTTCCAATCTGGCACCTATTACTTTATCATGATATTCATATTCCAGATCATATGTGTGATAAACTGCTAATCTGGATCATAATAATGCCCTACTTTTCTCTTTGAAACTGCACAATTATGACGAACCATGCTGTAACATGAAAACTTGAAAATGGCCTTTTGGTCAATAGCCCATCCAACACCGAATTATTTTACTCACTTTTTTATGACATTTATAAAGATTTTATCATCTTTGGAAAAGTTATATGTTTATTTTGTTTAAGGTTCAAAAAGCAAGTAGACGATATAAGCTATTTAGAGAATGTTTCCAAAGCAGATATGGATTTTTTGCAGTTGAAGGCAAAAGCTATCATAGATTGTTATTTACACTCTGAGGTAGTTCCCAGGGTACAGGTAAGTGCAATGATATTCATTCTACTATAAATAGATGGATACTATTTAGTAGATGGGTTCCTTTTTTTATTATTATTCTGAAAAAACAAAACTTTGTATGTGAAATTTGGGCAATTTTCACTTTGGATAAATGTGCTAATGATATATTGCCACAATATACACAATGATAAAAATTATAATCACTAATAAACTTAAAAATACTAATTAATGACTGCTCCCAATAGTTGATTATTTTTGTGATGAACATCATAATGCCGTTATTATAACTATAATATGTTTGGTATTAACAGACATTTATATTGTAGGATAAAAATTAATTATGTCAAAGTGTTAACTTTGAGGCTGTGAATAGGACAAATACAAACTGTAAATATTGGACAAACACAGGCCTCAGGAAAATGGCATATCCAGCCCAGTAGTCGGGCTTAGTTAGACATCGGCTCTTGTGAGAAGTTCATAAAAAGAATCTTACGCACGTTGCTAGCAGTGTGTTGGCATAATGTTTTACTTCATGCCTGTTGGTTGATAAATGTCAAATTCTTAATCTGATTTTAAACATTTGAATTTTGAATAGTGTTTTACGCCACACTCAACAATTTTTCAGTTGTATGGTGGCGGCCATATTTTATTGGTGGAGGCGAGAACCCGGTTACAATGTACCCGGAAAGAGACCATCAGCCTTCCGAAAGTAAACTGACAAACTTCTTACTAAATCTTTATCAAAACAGATCAGGAAATCGGTTTGGACTACTAGTATTTACTTCAGATCGTGAAACCTGGTAATAGCAAAGATAATGGTTTGATCGACCTTAAAAAAAAAGTTACGAAATTTTGACTTCAAACATGATTATAAATATCCTTGTGACAACGTATCATCAAGTAGTCTGCCCCAACATCATGATAAAATGGTCGTACACTAGACAGATTCCTTACAAAAAGATTTAATAGAAAAGATTATGATTGACTGATCTGTTTAAATTTGTGTTTAGTGTTTTTGTTTTTATTGGGTTGTTTTCTTTAACTTACCAACCCCTGTAGTCATATTTGAACTCATCCATTTCAAAGAATAGTGAAGTCCACTGTCAGAATTCAGGAGTGTATGATTTAGTATAAAACTTTTACAATAATTTTACATGCAATATTAACTTATCTACTCCTGCATTATGACAGTGGATCCCACTGTTCATTGATTTGGGCGAGTCTAAATTTGACAATAGGGGTTGATGGGTTGATTGACTATTTATAACAGATCAACATTCCGGTGGATTTAGCAGCTAGCATTATCGCTTCATTGGCACAAAATGGTCCAACACGAGGCCTCTTCCATGATGCAACCATTTTACTGTTCCCTCTTTTATATTACTTTTGGAGGAGGTATTTATTTTGGGTATTTTTTTCTTTTGCATTGAGATATTTTTCAATAATGTCGACTTAAACTATTTAAGATAGTTTGAAATATAGAATTAAGAATACAGTGTTGCAATGTCTACCAGAATAAGTCATCTTAGATTTAAATAACTTGGTTTTTACATTCATAAGGTTTTCTTTCTTAATTTTTGGTGTAGAAAATGAAATATATTTGATAGAAGATTCAACACAAACTTATGGAAAATGTAAAAAAAAAACAAACAAAGAAAATCGAAATGGTATGAATAACTGAAGTGATTATAAAATTGTTTAAACTAACTACAAATAATAAATCCAGATTCCGTGAGGATTGGTTAAAGGGCTTTGATCCAGAGGATTTCTATAAACGGCTGCAAAAGAAACTGAGAAAACCTTGGCGAGCGACAACTCCGCATAAAAATATGAAAGGACCAGATTATCTAAACATCATTGAAGCCGATTGTCCCACAATGACGGTACCCATGGTCGGTAAGTCTCATCATTATCTGTATTAGAAATTTTGATGACACCATCCTTTGTATTTTGGTGGTTTATTTTTTTTACCATTCAACAGGTAACAGTTGAATAGATGAATAGCATTTAGCATTATTCATTCAACAGCTAGCAATTGAATAAATGAATAGATTTTAGCTATCCAACTGCCCAGCTCTCGTGTGAACAAAAATAAGAAAAGAATATCATTTCAACCTTCAAACATTCCTGTACTATTTCAAACAAGAATTATATAAAGGAATGTTAATATTTAAATCCACTTTCCTGATTTGGATAAATTCATGTTGAAGTTTTGGCACAGATTCAAATACATTATCATCATGTTTTCGTTTAGATTCTTGAATCACATAATTTCTTTGTCCATTAAATTTCCTCCATATTTATTACATCATTGATAATATATATATATATATATATATATATATATATATATATATATATATATATATATATATATATATATATATATATATATATATATATATATATATATGGTCCAGATGAGACATTTTTGGAATTATTCTGAGTAATGAATCAGTCATGTTCACTGTTCATATTGCCACATTTGGTGTGACTACAGTTGAATAGTACATAAACCAACACCCCTCACGGGCCTTTGGCACTCGAGTGGATTTATGATTTCTATACTATTCAACACCATTTTGTGATTTCTCCGTTACAAAATGCTCAAGATCAGACCAGAACTTTGATTAGTCAGAACAGATTGTGTAGCATAAGAGAGTATATTTATCTTCTTTGAACTGTTTAATTATCATTATTTTTTTTGCATGATTTCTCACTTTAGATTATGGAATGCCTCCTAAGACGACATTGCAAACTGATACCGTCATGCACCGATCGTATATCAGGCAAAATGAAGTTAAAACGTGTAGGTCCAAAGCCTGGTTCCATAAAACTTAAGAAATACTTCAATTATCTTTGACTAATTCTGAAATCTAATATCCCGTGTAACAAACTCTAATGTGTTGCATGTTAAACACAACGCGAATTTCCGGAGCCATGTGGGTAGTTTCGGTGTGTGGCAAAGGTCTAAGTTTGAGTAGTCACAATGCACGTTTAATCAATTCTGACAGACCACCTAATCAGGCAGAGACTTAAGAATAACACACAGTATGACATTTTAGAACAATTATCGCAAAATTTATTTCTTTTCATAGAGGATGAACATTTCAAGATCAACTTTTCACTGACTGGAGGGCTTAAATTCTTATACTCGACACCAAAAGGTCCCAAACAGACAGGCCAAGAAAAGCAAAGAACTTCAAAACGAGGCAGGAAGTATTATAGAGGTAGCAGGCTAAGTTTTGCTACTGTCAAATCTGACAAAAAAGCTCTTGAACCCAAGTTGTCTAAACATGCTGAGTCATCGAGCAAGGGAAGTCTGACACCAAAAACTCTAGACACGGCCACACAAGGAGACAGCAGAATGGGTGAAACGGATTTTGATGACGAGTCTAAATCCCCAGAGAAATCATTGAAAGAATACGATGACTCACAGGAATCCTCTGTATCTGGTGTTTCCGGTCGCCGTAAGATACAGCCTATTGTTACCCCACAGGATAAATCAAGACGTCTAAGTCAGTTAGTTCAGGAGATGAATAGTCAGAGAGAAGGAAGAATAACACCAAGGCTGCGCACATTCGACCAAGTAGTACGGGCTGCCTTAACTTCGCAACAACAATCAGGTGCTCCTACTAGCTCAGCGTCTATAACGTCTATTGTTTAATTAAACCATATCAAGGCAATCTAAATTATTTGGGCTATTTTAACTTTAAATCCCAACTAGATCTAGCCCGCATGTGATATATGATATGGACAGCATTTGTTTGGGTTTTCGTACGTTTTATAGGGGTTGTTTTAAATTGTACAAATTATTCATATAAGGTGCTTCCATAAGTTACAGTAATCTAATACATTTTGTACACATTTTCACAATTTTATATTCATTTATCAATTATTATTATTTTTTTTTGTAAAAATAAAGATTAAAATGTCATCATAGAGCCTTATTGGATTTGTTTAAAATTGTTGTGACCACTCCCGGTGGATTAGTGGTAGCTAGGTCGCTAGCATGCAGAAGGTTCGTGGTTCAATTCCCGGTACTGGATCATACCAGATACTATTAAAGGTGCATACACTGTGTTAAGCAAAAAAATATTTCGATTTGTTCTACTTTTACTATTTGTACAAACAAATAAGAGCTATACACAGGCATAAAATATCTTATATTCCTATATATTTTGTGAAAATAAAGTGTGGTATTCATATACAAATAGTAAGATCTAGTTAATCAATAGCAATTGCAAAAGTGTCAAACATAAGTTTCTTAAGCATTTCCCATAAAATATATAGGAATTTAATAATTATTAAGCCTGTGTATATCTTTTGTTATTGTATATCAATTATTATTTTTAAAAGGAGCTTAAACTGCGTTTTTCAATTTTTTTCTCTTTTTACTATGTAGTAAAAAAAAAAGGTGAAAAATTGAAAAACACAGCTAAAGCCCCTTTTAAAAAATATTAACTGTGAGCGTTAAAAATAAGATATGAAAGTCATGTCTTTGGATGAAATGTAAAAACAAGGTCCGCACCCCTGGAGTTCAGATTAAAATGCTGATCTTGCTACATGACACTATGTGAAAGATCTACTTTTTATGATGATAAACTGGTATGTCCAACTGTACTAGGGGCTAAAGTTTTTAGTTTGCATCCAGCTGGTTAAGGTTTTGTAATTGTTAAACATTCATTTAATTATGGGACTTGTTTTGATTCAGCCCTACTCTCAGAATGCTTCTTGTTTAAAAAGTTTAATGACCTGGTAAAATTTTTCACTTTTATGTAGATGTCAATATAATCATTGGCGAGGTGCAACAAATAAAAATCTTAGTTATGGAATTATGCAAATGTACTTATGGTTTCTGGAATCAGCTTGAACCTAAGTTGATTTTTGTGGGAGATTTTTTGTGAGTTTGCCAGTACATGTACATTGCAACTGGATTCTCTCCTCCACCACTGAAAACTGGCCGCCACCATATAACTGAAAATTGTTGAGTGTGGCGTAAAAAACTATTCAAAATTCAAAAACATTGAACCTGTAATTGACTGAAACACTTGGTTTTAAGTCTTATTATAAAGATTTGTGAATCTCATTTCTTGTTATAAGTACAAGATTGTATTTGTTGTATTGTTGTTCAACGTCCCACTCAACGATCTTTCACTCATATGGAGACGTCATCAAATTCCGGTGAAGTGCTTCAGATTTTGGCCTATGCTCGGCACTTACGGCCATTGAGCAGTGAGGGTTCTTAAACGTGCCTACACCTACTGCGACACGGGACCTCGGTTTTTACTGTCTCATCCATAAGTAGAAGAAGTATGAGTGTAATGGTACAATCTGTTTTTAAGAAGACCTATATATAACACAGGCATGGAAAAAAACCTAGGACATCACATTTGTGAGGAGTACTCTTCAGCCAGAGTGCTATGGCAAACAGTTCTAAAGATATGTCAAGCAACAGAAAATCAACAGCATGAAATGAGAAGTCAAATAGAAAATAAACAATTATATCATATTCATACCTTTTTATTTACAACTGACAACCACACACGACATGAAAACGTACAAACATCTGCAGATACCTTGTTTGCTTCATACAAAATACTGAATGTACTCTGGTATTATCCATAATGACACGCAATAATATAAAGTCTCTCTCAAAATGATAAGAAGGATGATGAAATGAGTTCTAATTTAGAAACAAGATACAGAAGGATCAAGTTATATATACATCAATGTACATGTAATCTTATTATAAATAAAAACTCAATCTTTAAATTTTCTCCAATTCTTTTCCTGGAACTCCGGACGTAATCGCCAATCTGTTTCATTTGCGCTTTTGACATTTCTAGCTCTTTTATCAATTCTCTAAGGAAAAAAATTAACATATAAATTAATCTATGAAGTTAGAGAAAAGAAATACTCCTAAAATAAGGCCTTGTTCACAGTTTAAATGTCAAAGATCAACTCCTAAGAAATACATGTAACCACAAAGCAATTATACTATAAAACATTAACAGTATTAAGTGGTCGTGTTGATAACATAAATAAAAGCGTATTCCAAGTTTTACAATTTATTTTCAGGAGTGTGAATTGAGGCCTCTGTGGCCAGTGGATATTAGAGCATCATGCTTCAAACCATGAAGTCTCTAACCTCCAGTTAGGGAGGGTTCCATTCCTGTTGGAACCTAAACTGATTTTGTGCAAATGATTGCTAGTTTGTTTGCCAAAAGCAGGTGGTCTCTTCTCCAGAACATCGTAACCCAGTTCTCTTCTCCACCATTGCAATTCAGCCACCTCCATATAACTGAAAAATTGCTGAATGTGGCATAAAAAACATGTTCCAACAACAGAGCGAGAAAAATGTACTTGTCCACTAATCCCGGACGGGTGAAAGTTGCATGGGGATAAGCCGGGTGGATACTCATTCCCAGTGACAAGTGGTTTTTCAAACAGATCGTAATTTCAAAGTACATACTACAAGTACATATGTACCAGAAAAATAAAGGGGATGTTAAAGCAAAAGGGACAAAAGAAAATATTAGGCACCTGCTCATTTAAGAAAGGTGGATAGCTCGAGGGTTTCTCACATGGGAAAATCCTATCTCACATTAGCAGTAACGGGAGAAAATTTTATTCCATAGATAGATAAGCATTAGCTATTCTATTTTTTTTTTCAATAATTCTATAAAATATCTTAAGATAAACTGAGTTAAGTTTAATAAACATTTACTCAATAAACAATGAAAATTATATTTCAAAAACACTTGAATATCATATTTGTATTTATTATTATGTAATCCATAATTTAAACGGGTGTTTTTAAAAACATTTTTCTTCTTTTTTCACTATTTAGATTGGTACACTATAACAAAAAAGAGATATACACAGACATAAAAATTCTTAAATTCCTGTATAATTTGTGAAAATTGCTTCCCAAACCCAGGTTTGTCACTTTTTTACTTGCAATTGATTAACTCAACTTTAATATTGGTATATGAATTTCACACTGGATCTGTCCTTATTTTCACAGAATATATAGGAATATATTATTTTTACTGACTGTGTATAGCTCTTATTTGTTACTGTACATCAAGTACAAGTAGTAAAAGTAGAAAACAATCTAAAAAATCTTTTTTGTAAACACAACTAATGCCCCTTTAAAGGTCTACGGACACGGAAATTCAGTGTTGATTTTATTTAGTTTTTGTTAAGATACATGTACACATCAAAGCTTTCTTTTAAGCACAATGAAATTTTTTTTTACACTGCCAATTAACGATACCAGGTGAAAAAAGGTAACCAGTTACAGGGTTATAAATATGCGATAAACCGGAAACGACATACATTCCGTCATGCTTTTCTAATGCATGTACCACTGATGTTATGAGCCTTATACATGACCCTTAGACTAAGTTAAAAAGGCCTATCGTTTACAGTAGAATAAATGTAGAGAGACCTAGATCTACTGTTTTAATTATCAGTATTTGTACAATTTATTTTCTATCAATATACTATAATGTATTTATGTTGTCATACTCCTAACTACTTCTGATGTAAATTTATAACTAGGTCTACAGAGCTTTACCGTTTACGATATTTTGCCAGTTAAAATCCAGTAGCATGTTTTTACACTTCCCGTTATTTGTGAGAATATATACATGACGTCTCGGTAGGGGTCTTCCGGACACCACTGTGCTCTTTGAAGTGAACCCTGAGACCAACATATGTTTTATTTGATATGATATTGATGTATTTCAGTTCAAAATATAAAATCGAAAAACCATTTGTAGCCTAACTGTCTTACAGATAAAATCTATGAATCTGTTACTTTTTAATCATGTAGATCTACACCGAAAAAAGTAAACACTGATTTTAAAGGAAAACGATGTTTATGCGCATAATAATCCCCCTTTTACGTCTGGTTCGCATTTTACTTTTAGAAAATATTGCGAGTTTGAATTATTTCGAAACAACATAGGCCTTATATCTAAATACTTTCTTATACACAGGAGATAAATATATTCTAAAACAATTCATATAGATCTTCGTCATAAAAATTGCATTTTATTAAAGATATCTAAAGATTATTTTGACATGAAATAAATGGATACAATGTCCAGAACATTCGTGACACCTACTCCAAACCAAACCGTATGATTCTTTGACAGATATCAGCAGCCTAAATTTGACTTATTCCAAACCCGTAGAAATACTTGATAACATATCAGATAAAAAGTCATTTTCTTGAACGATACCTACTTATATAATAATTATATAGACAATGTAAATTTGATGTAATATACTAAATTTGATGATGATGATGATGAACACGTGTCCTTACTGACCAGTGCAGTTATATATCTCTGTCGGATATTATCTCAGATTCCACTATTTTAATCGATTGACACATCAAATCATCAATATGTTTAGCTATGTTCTTTATCGGTTATTTACTTAGGTACCAAAAATGCCAACAAATTTATATTTTAACAGAATAAAATACTTGGACATAATATGAAAGTTCTATGTGCAAAGAACTAAAGATTTGCCGTCGGAATCTGAAACACATGTACCGGGCCTTATTTTTAGAACTAATTACATCTGCGCTCTGTATCAGTAAAGGTGATAATTATTTGGTCATAATAGGGATCTCCGATAACGGCTTGTTTTGTTTACTAGTCCCTTTGTGTATATAAATTTGTTTTGGTTGTAGGCCTATGTAAATTCACAAGTGATTACTTCTCTGGCCTAGCACCTCGAATTTTATTATTTATATCGGTCTATGTATCCTAATTTGGTAAAAAAATATATATGTTACATACTTACTGTTTTTACATCATAAGGAAACATTTCATTTTAGCGTGGAAAATATTAATATGATTAGGTGACTAATTTAATCATGGTGTACGGCGACTTAGTCGTGTAGCCCACTATGAGGACGATTTTGTTCGAGAGTGAATAAAAGTCAATAAAGATGCATGATTTACTTATAAATCTAGCATTTATATCACACAGAGTAGACTGGAATGCATTTTGGAGGAATAAAACATTTTCTATTTACTACTTAATTCTTATAATCAAATGCTGCGTATTTCAATATAGATAACTATGTGGTACTGTGTTTGACACTACTTCAGTAATCGCTGGCATGACGGATTGTACGTCACAAACCAAGTGCTTCAAGATTTCCCAATCGTTGCTGAAGAGAGCCGATCGGAGCATAGGCATTTTTAGGTGAATAAAGGTAAATATCTAGATACCAGTGTGGTTTTCGTCATTCAGGGTTTTGAATTATTGTTTATATCGACAAAATGCAAATATATACGGAAAAAAAAATGTTCGTGTCCGTTGACCTTTGAATGTTATACATTCTCTTAGAAAATATTTTTTAACGATCTAAAGATTTTTCACAAAGATTCATTATTTGAAATAAAAGTTCTAATAAAATGTTACATGTACCTGTTATTTGAATTTTATTACTTTTGTATGTATGTTGTAATTTACTTATTTAAAATAAAATTACACATATATATATATATATAGACTTGAAGACTCAAGGGAGACAACTCCTACACCTAATTTTCATTCTAAATGTTTAATAGATTAAAGGGGCATTGACTGTGTTTTGTTTTTTTTCAATTTTTTTTTCTTTTGTGAACACAGCTAAACAGCTAATGCCCCTTTAACTATTTATGTCATAAATGTGTGTGTTTCTGTTGATACATTTGTATTTGTTTAAAGACATTGTCTGTATATTTCATGATTAATCATCAAACAAATTCAGTAAATTAACGAGTGAAGATCGAATTCTTTTGTTATCCATAGTTAAATATGATCACGGATCAAAGATTTCTTTGTCAACCTGTAGGATATCAGTTTAAACCTATTTCATTTCAGTAAATCAAGAGAGCGGATTGGGCAAAAAGTTAAACCAATATTACTTGCATTCAAAGTCCTCTCCCTAATAATAACAACATATAACTTGGTCATACATGGCAACATTGTAAAGTAATAACGTTTCAAGAAATTGATAACGAGGACGATGATGACAATGATATGCCTAGATGAAGAGGACCCTATTATGACATTTATTGAATTCTAGGATACTGACAAGCCACATGTATACATGCCATGAAGCTTTCTTTTGAATGAAATTTAAAGACAACAGAATCAATCTTGAATACAAACCTCTTGCTTCAGACATTTCTTCATCTCTTCATTCAGAGGATTACAATATCCAACAAATTTACTAAATGGATGCTGTAATGTTAAAAATCATGTATCAGGTAGCTGTCTCTGTAACTTAATGTACAAGATATTATGATTAAACTAAAGTTTGTGATGGATACATGTACATGAAACTAAATTTAACCATTAAAATATGTGATAATACATAGAATATTAAACACTGTCAAGATAATTATTTGAAAATGTATGGTAGTTTCCTAAATGGCCTTATTAGCTTGCCTGTTTTAAATTACCTACCGGATACTTGAGATCTTACAGAGAGTCTCAGAGAGCTTTGTCAAGACCTTTGGTCAACATGGACAATTTTTGTTCAAGTTGGTTCTGATAGTATGACTGCAACAAATGTAATTTCAAAGACTATAAAGGCCTAACAATTTGAACACAATTATTCTGAGGCTCCTAGTCCCTTTATGCAAATAATCATATATCTTACAAAACAAATATTCAGAGAGTATCAGAGGAAATCAATATGTCCCCTGTCTGTGAAACCATTATCATTATCAAGTGTATGGTGAGAAATTATAAAACTTTAACTGCAACCTTAACTCATCCACCCCTATCATCATATTTAGACTCACCCAAATCAATAAAAAGTATGGTCTACTGTCATAAATCAGGAATGAACAAGTTGATAATGGCAATTAATACATATTAAATTATTATAAAATTTGGAATCAAACACTCCTTAATTCTACCAGTAGACTTTAACATACTTTGAAAAGTGCAAGTTCAAATGTGACTAGAGGGGTCAATGCCAGTTGACTGGACATAAATGTACTGGCAGAGAGATACAGACAAATTCTATGGTCCCACAACTCTGATTTCACCAGCAGGGAACTAATAAAAATATCACAACTTAAACAATGATCTAATCATAAGACAATCTTACATCTTTATGGCACTGCATGTAGGCCTTAATAATTATGTTACACTCATCTGTATGTCTGTGAGATGATAAATCCACAGACATGTTGATTTACTGTAAATGCTAACCAACAATTTCACACTGTGTCACATTTGTACCTGAAAGTATAACACAAGAAAGATACATTTACAGTATTGAGTGCGAGACTACAATGTATATATATATATATATATATATATATATATATATATACATATATATTTATATATATATATATATATATATATATATATATATATACATGGATAGATAGATAAATAGATAGATAGTTAGATAGATAGATAGATTTGTAGATTCCACAGCGAGTGTTAGTTGATTAACATGTTTATCTAACTCCAGTCAGTTAATTTTCAAAACTGTTTCTACCATAACTGAAAACCACCGATTGGTAGTATAAATTATTAGCCTACATCACGTCTAGACAATATCGGGTTTGCACTCTAATGATCGTGTCAAACTTGTACGTTGCTTCAATCTTGGATTACATCATTATGTCAAAGACAAAGGTAGGAAACCTTAGAGACTCCAATAACGGACCTCATTCCCCTCCAAATACTTTACGCCAACTTTGACCACCAACAACTGGCCTGATGCAACTTCATGTATAAACATTTCATTACAGTAGTAGTGCAGTCGCGGCCATTGAGATTTATTCAGCCCTGTTGGTTATTTATTAATGTTAACTAACTGCACCTTCGTTTTTTGCCTCCATTTGAGAGTAGTATAACAACACAAGTTATGGTAGAAATATATATAAAAGAAGTTTATTCATTATTAACTCATTCATCCCTAAAGACACATTTGGACTAGTCTAAATCATTGATTTACAGAAGAGTCCATTGTTTTTTCAGGGGTTGATGAGTTAAAAGAGTTTAATAGACCTTGATACATAGGTAACCTTTAATTAAAGCTCAGAATACAGTATGAATTACCATTCCAGTAATAGATAGCCTGTAAATGTAATGGTTAATCTATGGCATTATTCTTTTAGTTTCACGTCTTTATTTCCACACGGTGACACCTTTCTATCTTATTTGTTACCCATAATATACATTTGCATGATAGTTAGTCAGTCCTTCACAACTGTGAGCCTGGCACAATAAAACCAGAATTACTTGTCTGATAATTGCACTACAAAAGAAAGTCTCAAAATACAGATTATCAAAGTTTAATGAAATTCTCAAGATTTGCAAAATTTTCAAGTTTAAAGAGCTGGGTCTTGTTATCTAAATGTGGATTAAGAGTTGGAGATTAACCTGAACCTCAATGATAGTGTAGGCCAAAGACTAATAATCCCTTTGGAGGATCCCCAAAGGGATTAGCCAAAGACTGGAGATATAGGCCTACAACTAATATGAACTAAGACATTGCCTTGAAGCATGCACAGCTCAGCCATATGCATTGTTCCAAAGTACATTTAGCATTAAATAAGCCCTGAATCAGGGAATGCCTAATAAGAAAAAAACTGAAAAGTTTTTGACATTTTGCCTTTCCTGGAAAATTTCCATATGAATTTCTACTTTTAAAAGAAATTTTATCACAAAATAATTTGCTAGTTACAGCTGAAAATCTACACACAGACATTTATCAATATGTATGCGCCACTGTGTAAAGTGAATCATTTGACATGTGTATACCTACATTGAATTTTGTAGACGATGCCCTTGCATAAGAATCCAACTTCCGGTTGAGATAAACGTCATCAATCATTGCGTACACACATATCCATAATGGCGCCGGATTTGATATGCCACAAATTCTTAAATGTCGAGAATTTTTTTTATATACATCAATGAACGAATCATTCAATTTAATTGAATAATGATTGAGTCAGTCATTAAGTCAGTGATTTCTCGCTGTCGGGTTGGTGACATTGAATCTCTAATTTCCCAATGGGGCGTTTTAGACCAGACAGAGTTGGAATCAGTTGACTTCAAAAGCACCAAAGAAAGCATACGACGAAATCTTGTTGCAGTTTGTAAAGTATGCATCATGAGAAGATGTAGTCCCAAATTCACTGTGTTTTGTTTTGTTAGCTTGGAAAAAGGGGTGTCTGAAATCCCGTCAAATGAAAATGACAGATTAGTGTGGACTGTAATTTTTGTTTTGATAGTTTTGTTTATATTATATCAGCGATATATAAAGCTAATATTAGCTTTATATATCGCTGATTATATTTATAGATTAATTTTCCAATATCGTGAATATGTTTACTCCAATGATATTAAAGCTAGCTTTATTTCGGATGTGCCGAAGTTAACGGCACAAGTCAAAAGTATTTCGCCGTTTAAACCTCTAACATTGTTGGAGTAGAATATCAGTGCTCCAGGTAAGCTGCGTATTTGCGTATTTTACGCATAAAAAATAAATGGATACACAAGTACATTAAAATCCATGCATAAGATACCCAGTGCAAATCAAATCTGAAGCATAAAATTAAATGCATTGGATCTGAAACCTGCTGTGATAAAATATTGAGTTTACTTGTTCTGAATGAATTTTGGTCATAATGTGTGTTATTAAAGCTCTGTAGTAATAATGCAGTTAAGCTGACCCAACCCCACAGGAATATTAACTGGAAGTCTGACGATCAGGTCTTTGACTCTTGACTTTAAATTACAGATAAAATTTCCAATTACTGTGCCTCAACAGTCAATTATTTTGAAAATATTTATTGTTTCATGTCTTTCATGCACATGATAAGATAACACTGCAGGCCTTTTTTATAGTATCCACAGGGCCGAAATTTGGCCCCATTCCCAATGCAAAATGAATCATTGATTGTGTTTTTAAACATTTTTTCCCAATTAAAATTATTTGATGAAAAAACTTCCTAATTTGCATATTGGTGTTTAGGCCATGACCAAAATGAAAAATGAATAAATGTAAGGGATGTTGTGTTTAAGAAAGAGATTCTGCTATATTTGGACTTCCATGCATGCATGTCACCATCTGTACAAAACTTTTCCCAATTTAACATAAATTCACATTAAAATTCCATTTGTGTCTCCAATGGCATTTTCCCAAAATTGACAGAAAAAGGGCTGATATTATATATATATATATATATATATATATATATATATATTATATATATATATACATGTATATATATATATATATATTAATTATAAATTTCTTTTTTTTTCAGAATAAACAAGGTCTTAATGAAGAAAAAATTGGTGATTTAGATTTATTATGTAAGTACAAACAGACTGTGATAATCAACTTAATAACCAGTACATTGTAGATGCTGTTTCATGTACCAATGTTGATTTACATTATTTATAAACATGAAATGTACATAGACAAAACTACACATGTACATGATTATGTATGTTTCTATATCATCATCAGACTTCACAAGATCATTGTACGGTGTAGTAAGTAGAAGGATTCAAATGTGTAGTTTGTATAATTTATTACATGTTCATTATTTATTTAATTAATTGTGTACACAAATCATAAAGTTGTAATAAAGAGTTCAATATGGTCTTGCAATATGTAATGTCATTGCACTGCAGTTGGATATACATGTAGATATTCTGCCGGAATTACTGGAATTCCGTTCATCCAGAGTACTAGTATTTAATGAGGTCGTTAAAGTGATATGAGCTGTCGTAGGTGAAAAATTGTACATGCCCATTTTATGTAGTATTTTATCTCATATATATTCCAAAGAGACCATCTGGTGGTTAGAATAACAAATGCATGTGTAAAATTGCAACAATCTTGCCAAACGTAACCCGTAATATCAGTTTTTCTTTGTCCACCATTACTTTGAGCATTGCAAATTAACTTTCAGTAATTTTTTACGAAGATTACTGAGTGTCCAATAAACACGTGCTATTTGCAGTTAAATTAATACATATTGTATTCTTATTACCCTTTACATTTATTTTCGTACATCATCATTTCATACCTAAGTCAGGCAAAGTTGGTCTTTTTGGTCGTTTCAAAACATTTGTTTTTGAAATTGTCCATGTATATCGGGTGATCTCGAACCATTTTTAACTCGTCCCATTGCATTCTTGGGTTTATCACTAGACATATGATCATGAGCTGCCCAACTCCACCGGACATGGCTGCACGATTGTAAAACAGGAGGTACGCATACTTTTCACAGTTATATTGTTTTGATTTTGTCAATGTTAGCATTCAGGGTAACATTAAAAATCGGAAAAAATACTTTTAGTGACCTGATATATTTATTCATATATTCATCCGATTTTCTTCAGGTATTTAAAATAGAGTTGAAAAGCATATATTTTACATAATACATGTTCTTTCCAAATAAAAATCACATCCTGTATTTTAAAAGTAAATATAAAACACATAAAAATTGGCCGACTTTAACATAGTCTGATAGCTTAAAGGACCGAGATCTCTAGACCGAATTACGAAGTACATTTGATATGGCGAAAGAGTTTATCTGAAAGGTCATTGCATACGGAAATACAGCCGAATTTTTTAAGGTACGGGAAAACTTAAATTCTAATAAAACAAATAACTTTGAAATGAATATCTTTTACAACGTTTCACGTGCTTGATAATGTATTTGAACACACATTTTATCATATTCTAGACTATATGTCAGGGGACAAAATTAATTATTGTGACAGCTTTTATCGCTTTAAAAGAAGAATGAATTTTTAATTTGTGTACACAATTAAATAAACAAGGGCATCTAGTAATTGCATAAATTTGTGTACATGTATTTCCAAATCTGTGAAAGTGATACTATAATTTCATGTGATCCTGGAGTTTAAATGATTTATCTTATTGTACCAGGTCTGACAAATATGCTTATGTATGTACAACAAGACAAAGTTTGGCACATGTTGTTGTTGTCTGAACGCCCCAGCTAGCTGGTCAGACTTTGTTTTAAGGAGATAAATTCCTATAAAAACACCTCTTCTGTCTGCATGAGTCGATCGGTCATGGAAATTTCATATAGGCGTCAAGCTGTTTTAAGGTTTCCTGCTGGCTCAGTCGGTAGCGCACTTGATTCTGGATCGTGAGGTCGTGAGTTCGAGTCCCGTCGGCGGCAGGTTGGTTTCCTGTCTTTCAGATGAGACAGTCAAAACTGGAGGTCCTGTGTCACAGTAGGTGTCCCACGTTAAAGAACCCTCACTGCTCAATGGCCGTAAGTGCCGAGCATAGGCCAAAATTTGAAGCCCTTCACCGGCATTTGGTGATGTCTCCATATGAGTGAAATATTCTTGAGTGGGACGTTAAACAACAATAAACAAATACAATCTTGTACTTATAAAAAGAAATGAAATTCACAAATCTTTATAATAAGACTTAAAACCAAGTGTTTAAGTCAATTACAGGTTCAAGGTTAAAAAAATAAGGTTTCCTGTATTAAAGCATGGAAATTAAAATAATGGATTTAAGTTATGATTTCAAGCATTTTATATTTACTTTTGCCACTTAAGGAAAATACTAACTTTTTTTTAAATAGGTCAAAACCAACTTAGTGTTGTGACAAAATGAATTATATACAGAAATCAAGCAGATATACCACACTGTATACATATCCATAACAACTGCTATCAGCTATTGTAGGCTGAAACATTTTTTCACTTAATTGATATTTTGGGGGGGGGGCTTGAGTAAAATATTTTTATTAGGCAGAAGTGATGAGTACTTGTACTACCATTACATGTGTACAAGTACATGTACACTTAAATATTTGTAGTTCTCTTGACCACTCACTGATGATGCTTTGATGGTGGAAGCTGGTATGTTCATATTTGAATATTATAAGTGTTGTTCTACAATGTTCAATTTGGCTGCTTATTTTGCATGTGTATGTGTGTTACATACAATGTATCTGAAACATTTTTCTGCATTTCATCAGGTACACATTGGAATCCAAATAAAAAGAAATGGACTGTTTATCAGCTAGAGGACAAACAAGGTGAGTCCTTGTTACCTGATTATTGGAGAAAGGTCAGGCAAAAGTTCACATGTATACAAATTCTTTGAAATCATAACAGCTGCTTGTGAATAAATGTCGTAGATACATGTAACTGGAAAGACCAATGCTTGGTTCTCTGTTATTTTATACAGAAATGATTTGGAAGAAAAATCAGACACTGATAGCATGTTTACATAAGTTTCAGGTAGCATAGGTGATTGGAAAGAACCAAATTGATTGTAAACAGGAGTCAAATTTAACATTTCAGTGTCTCACTAGGTAGTTGGACTAGTTAGAAACAAATTTCACTAGTCCAATGGCGAATTCTCTAGTCCCAAATTATTATGACAAATTATCAATTTGGCATGTACTTACTAAATCAGTATCAGAGTTATCTATTAAGTTATATATTTTTGCACTCTTATCTGATGAATCAAAACAACTATGAGTATCAGAGTTACCTATCAAGTTATCTACTTTTGTACTCTTATCTGATGAATCAAAACAACTATGAGTATCAGAGTTACCTATCAAGTTATCTACTTTTGTACTCTTATCTGATGAATCAAAACAACTATGAGTACCAGAGTTACCTATCAAGTTATCTACTTTTGTACTCTTATCTGATGAATCAAAACAACTATGAGTATCAGAGTATCTACTTTTGTACTCTTATCTGATGAATCAAAACAACTATGAGTATCAGAGTTACCTATCAAGTTATCTACTTTTGTACTCTTATCTGATGAATCAAAACAACTATGAGTACCAGAGTTACCTATCAAGTTATCTACTTTTGTACTCTTATCTGATGAATCAAAACAACTATGAGTACCAGAGTTACCTATCAAGTTATCTACTTTTGTACTCTTATCTGATGAATCAAAACAACTATGAGTATCAGAGTTACCTATCAAGTTATCTACTTTTGTACTCTTATCTGATGAATCAAAACAACTATGAGTATCAGAGTTACCTATCAAGTTATCTACTTTTGTACTCTTATCTGATGAATCAAAACAACTATGAGTACCAGAGTTACCTATCAAGTTATCTACTTTTGTACTCTTATCTGATGAATCAAAACAACTATGAGTATCAGAGTTACCTATCAAGTTATCTACTTTTGTACTCTTATCTGATGAATCAAAACAAACTATGAGTATCAGAGTTACCTATCAAGTTATCTACTTTTGTACTCTTATCTGATGAATCAAAACAACTATGAGTACCAGAGTTACCTATCAAGTTATCTACTTTTGTACTCTTATCTGATGAATCAAAACAACTAGGAGTACCAGAGTTACCTTATAACCTATTAAGTTATCAATTTTGTACCCTTATCTGATGAATCAAAACAACTATGATTTTCTTAGTTTGAAATGAGAAAAAAATCAAAGAAGCTGATTAGGTAAATCTGGTGTTCAGTGTACATGGACACATTATACACTTTCATTAATCATTGCTCATGTTCATATTGTGATGTTTATACATGTATATTCTACTGGACTAGCTGAAGCACAATATTGACTTGTCCGAGCTGCAAAAGTTACTAGTTTTGGACTGGCAGACTACTGATAATTTCGAACCCTGGTAAAGTTATTTATACTGGAAACGTCGGGAATTATTCTACTTCTCCATTTTGGAAATGAATAAATATCCACACCTTAACTTCAGTTCATGACCATATGACTTCTGTAAATAATACTCAGATGGTTTTGAAAATATTTATAGATCAAAGTTCAAGTACACTGTCTTAGGAGTCAAGGTAGAACTCCCCAGTAATTACATGTACTTATGTTTTCTTGCTGATGCTCATATTTCTTGCCATTGATTTTGATACAAGTTGTAAAGATGTTAGAAATGTGAACATGTCTGACAATATTTATTTTCAGCTGAAATATATATGTAAAAACTTATGGTCACTCTCATGATCTTATGTCTATAATGGTAATTATTTTTGCCATTATTTGTTTGCTTTGCTTTAGGTATACAGCATGAAAGCAATAGATAACTCATAAGAACTTTGAACACGATGGAAATTGATTTAAATGATGGCTATATATCAGTTAATTTCTATATATATTTCTATTTGTGTATCAGATTTGTAAACTGAACTTTTTTGGGTTTTTTTTTCAATCAGCTGGCGTGGACCAAACTCTGATATCCAACACTCACAAGTTCAAGAGAAATTTGAAGGAACAAATCACAATGTACTTTGATACAGTAAGTGTGTTCTGGAAATTTTTTACACTCACTTGTCATCTGATATTGTCTGTGTAATGTGTCTATGTGTGTGTGTCTTTAGGTCGCCAGAGCCAAAAGCTAATGATGATCTGTAACTGTCATAGCTCATCTTGCACTACACGGCTCAATTTTGTGTTCTTAATTTTAGGTGCCTGATGGCTCCCATGGTTATAAAAATGGGAGTCATTTTCAAAATTTCATGCGCCAAATTTATAGACAAGGATATGTCACAAGCTGATGGTGAAATACCACAAATTTTGAACTGTACTATGGACTGACATTGAGGGCACATTATAGAACCATGAGTGTCAAGTCCATAGCACAGTGCCACAGACTTAGTAAATAATCAGTTTGTATGATTTTCTGGTGTTTATTGACTAAACTTTGTTGGATGCACAATTTACCGTGTGACTTGTTACTAGTCATCCTCAATGGGAATTTTTCCTTTTGTGAAATACTGTAGCTGTTAGTCCCCCAGAAAAACCAGAAGTCAGTCCATCAAGTTAAGGTCTTGGCTAATGTTTTGTATTGGCTGGCCTTTGATTAGATTTTGGTTTTTGACAGGTAGGGGACACGTATTATTTCATCAATACTCACAGACTCTGGCCACAAAATAACAGAAATTGTCGTAACCCATTTACAGGTTACATTAAAAGGAATTACCATAATCTGCAGGTTATGATAGCAAAAATGAAGACTTAAAAATGTAATTCATCGAGAACAAAAAGGAAGTTACGTGATTTGTATTTGTCGTAACCTCCATGTAACCTGAACGATCGCTCCCGTGTTATTTTGTGGTCTGCAGACTGCTTGTTTTTTGTTAAGTAATTTGTCTGTTAATACAGTTAATGCCATAACAGTACATACAAATAATTATCTATTCAAGTCTATATCTGTAAGGTTTATGAAATATTAAATTTTTAGGCCTATGGAAATGACTGCAGTTTCTTTCCACTTTGCATCCTTTATATTTTATCTTTCAGGATACTGTTGTATCAGTACGTATGTACAGGGGAGCACTCTGGACAAGGTTGTACATTCAGTCAGTACGGAACACAAATTTCATGGCTAGTAACGTAATTTATCTAGTTCATTATCCAAGAACTAATTATATTGCAATGACCAATTTTAAAGTGTCAGTTCAGGAATTCCTTTTTCAGGTAAGTGGTGTTTTTAGATAAAACATGAACAAATTTTTCTGAAAAAGTGAATATGTGGAATAAAATTGTCATGAAATATACAAATATTTTTGTTTCTTTATATGTGTTTTTGTTGGTTTGTTTAGACCAGTGGTTATATGTCTGGCTTTAAAATCTTAACATTTACAATGAAATTTGGCAATTTACAAGCAAAGTAAGCTTAATAGTTGTTGACAAAAAATGTAACAGTCAGTTTTAAACATGTAGGGCAATCACACCTATTTAACTTCAGTTATATAATTTATCTTTTACAGAGCTTGTTAAACACCATTGGATTTGAGAATATTAAAAACATGCTGCTGACTGGATGTCATGTAGATTCTTTATTACAACTTGCTCTGAATAAAAACAGTCAGGTAAACCTTGCAATATACTAATATCACATTTTATTAATGCAATAGCTTGATGAAATTTCTAGTGTCTAACTGATGGCTGTCAAGTTTCCATAATATTATTTGGTCTTCACAAAATTCTACATTCTTAGATGCTTGAAAATGTATGATGTGCAAATATAAGATATTTGAATTCACGTTGCAGATTGTATTTTGTGGTTTGTTTGGTTACTATTTACAGTTGCTAAGGAGTATCAAAGTCCATTTCTTTTAATATGTGTATTATCAATAATTTGGTAGAAAATATGGAACACGGAAAACCGTCAAATATGAATATTTCTGTTGTTCCTTTGCCGCATCCTCGTGAACACAGAACTTTTATTTCCTTTAAATCATGCTAGGATGCTACCATTCTTTATTTCTTTTGCTGAAATAATTTCCAAAAGACTGTAATTTTGCAGGTAATAAAGTTAGACTGTATCATTTAGTTGTAAAATGTTTTGTCAGATAACTCGGAGATTCGTTCCTGAAATGTTGCTATATCAATAAAACGGAGAAATCCAATGATGATAAACATCCAGCAATAATTGCCAGAGTTTTGTAACTTTATGATAATCACAAACACCTCACTGTATACTGTTACATTTTCATTCCCTTTTAATTTTCGCCTCTTAGATGAGAGGGTGAATTTAAAGAGGAAGCAAAATTTTCTAGTTAAATAACTGAAGCACGGATATAGATTCCATCCATATAGTGCTTTTTCTTTTCGTCAAAAATGCATGTTTTTCTTCAGAAGCTTTTATAAATTACCTTACTCCTGTATTATAGGGAAGGTTTAGCAGTTACAGGCTATCTCAAGTACAGAATTTACCTCTCTCAAGCAGACCAGCAAGAAAGAGAAAAGGTAGGAATTATGAATGGTGAATGTTGAAGGTTGAAGGAATGAGGATTAATTCATCAAACCCTGAAGTCACATTTGGATCTGCCAATTTCAAAGAATGGTTAAGTCCACCGTCAGAATTCAGGGGTGTATGATTTAAAATCAAAATTTTATGATAACTTGTTCACTCCTAAATTATCACAGTAGACCATACTATTTATTGATTTCAGTGAGTATAAATTTGACCACGGAATGATGAATTAATGCATTATAACTATGCTTTTTATGCTAATTGAATACGTATTCATTTTATTGGTGTTTTTATGCCACATTCAAAACAATTTTCATCAGTTATTTGGTGGTGGGCAGATTTTCATATTGGAGGAGTATTCCAACCCAGTGGAAATTCACATGGGAAGAGACCGCCAGCTTTCCGCAGAGATATTGGCAAACTTTCTCACAAAATCAGCTTAGATCCCAGCATGGTTCAAACCCACACTAACTAGAGATGAGAGACTTCATGGTTTAAAGCATGTGAAGGTCTAATCATTTGACCATGGAGGCATCTACATGAATACATAGTGGAGGTATTGACATTGCTTTGACCACATCATGTGACGCCAATATTATCATGCATTTCATTTAGATTTGTTATTTGAGCCAGCCTGGCTCAGTTGGTAGCGCGTTCGGCTCTTGATGGTAAGGTCGTGAGTTTAAGTCCTGCGGCAGCAGGTTGGTTTCCTGTCCTTCGGATGAGACAGTAAAAACTAGGTTCTGTGTCACAGTATGTGTCGGCACGTTAAAGAAACCTCACTGCTCAATGGTCGTAAGTGCGGAGCATAGGCCAAAGTTGAAGCCCTTCACCGGCATTTGGTGGCATCTCCATATGAGTGAAATATTCTTGAGTGGGACATTGAACAATAGATTTGTTATTTTATTAATACAGGGATTTCCCACTCTTTTGGGAATTGAACCCAGACCTTTTTAATTTGGGAATTTTAGCAACAATTTTTTTTGTAATTTGAAAATTGAAAAAACACAAAACTGTTTGAAAATACAAGAATCTCTTCAAATTCATTGTCACTTGACTTCATTTAGCAAATTTTGACTTCAAATCGGGAAAAAAATTCATCTTTTGCATTGGGAATGGGGCCTTTTTTCGCCGTGCCCCCCCCCCATAATAGGGTGTAAATCCCCATAATAAATATTGAATTGACTTCTTTACAATACAATTTCTTCGTTAAGCACCGGAGATTGAGAGGGACCCAGAGATTGTATGTGAAGATGAACCTATGAAAAGAAAACGAGAAGAGCAACTTGAACAGACATTTGGTCCCAACGAACAACCAATACTAGAAAAGCTTGAATATAAGGTAATTCTATCTTAGTGTGTGTGGTTATGTATTGGAAATTTTTGGAACTCAAGACAAATTTCTTGAAAGGTCTGTTATATGTACATGTGAACATTTGCTATTAGTATTGAGATGATGAGAATTATCCATTGCAACTTTTGTTTTTACCTTGACTTTGAACATTTCCAGTCTCATAGTCAAATACATTTTTTGGAGATTAGCACTTTTTCAGAAAGACTTTCAAGTCGGGCCTTTTACATTAATGGACCCTACTGAGCCCTATCCCCTGCAACCTTTGTTTTTTATTTTGACATTTAACATTTCCAGTATTAAGGACAAATGTTTACAGTAAAACTCTGATATAGCAAATTTCTGTGAACATAGTATAAAGTATAATTTTACGTTCCTTTTTAAGACAAGGGAAACAGAAATAACTTCGTTATAAACATTAATTTGCTAAAGCGTTTTCACTATCGACACAGGAGTTTGGTATAGAATTCTAAAAAATCAGCCGGGGAAATCATTTTTGCTTCACGATATACGTAAAATTGCTACATCCTTGTTCGCTATTCTTGAGTTTTACTTTATTGGGAGTTAAATTAAATTACAGAAAGACTATAGGAGTTAGGCCTTTCAAACAACAATATCAATGTAAAGAAAATGATTAAATAATTTTACAATGTAAATAATAATCTATTATCATTATATACACAATTATCGTTATACATAAGTTTATTTACACAAATGATAATGTTGTTACAGGTGGAAGTTCGATTCAAAGGTAAAGATTACGTACCGGCTATGAGTTTGTATGACAAAAATCCATTTAAGTGCCGGGTAAAGTTTGAGGGCTTGGCAGTTTTGGAAGGCTTAAGGAACTTGGGTAGCTGTGGCTTGGCCACTGTACCACTACCAAAACATCTTGCTAACATCCATTCACTAGCAAAGAACCACTTTATGCTCAAAGACAGTACAAGTAAAACAAAAGACGTTACTGCTAAAGAGACACCACCACCACAGAGTCGAAAATCTTCAAGACAAGAATCCAGATCTATACAAAAAACAAAACAAAAACAAAAAGCATGAGGACAACTTTATAGTGACAGTTTGACATACGAGGAGAAAAACTGTATTAAAATGTAGCATATTATAATGTACAGATTCCCAAATATGGTTTTAATATATATATATATTTTAATTTATTGTCCACTTAAGCATCATGTCTGACTCTTGTAAGATTTTTCATAGAGTATTTTTTAAAAGGAACATATAATATTTATACAAATGTACAGCCTTCCGGGCTAAAAGCAAGTTAAAAATAGCACAAACATAATAATGTTTTAATGGAATATCCACATTAATTCGATGCAAAAATGTTCAGGTCTATCACTTGGCTAATTATTCCGAGATTTTCGAACTGTACTCTTCCACTTGCACAACCAATGTTTCCTAATTTGATTTTTATTTTGTAGCACATTTTTACATTTTTAAATAATGGATGTTCCTTTGAAACATCATGTAATGTTTTTGTGGACCATTTCCACAAAATTTCAAAATTTCAGAAATTAAGTCCTACATAAATATTCTTTGATAAACTTGCTTTGTTAAGATTTTTGCTGTTGAAATCACAAACAAGTGACTGCTTTGAAATACAGCTGCAATTACAAACTTGCTCGGTTCGTAGATTTATGCATTTTTATGGTAAGGAAAATGGTACTACAATATTAGCTTCTGTTCAGATACGGAGAACTGTTCTGTAGTTCATCTAAAAACATCTGATGTTCAGACAAATGATTTTAGTATTGTGGGGTTATTATTTTAAGCCTTTTTTACTATTGTGATCACTCCCCGTCTGGCATCCGTCTGTTAACTTTTCATACTTTCCACTTCTTCTCTTAAACCACTGAAGGGATTTTGATGAAACTTGACAGGACGCAAGTGCTCATGGTCATTTACCAAGTTTGCATGATTTCCTCAATTATCTCCCCTTGCATTCACTTTGATGCATTCATTCAATGTGTTTTACTTGTAATTAGGTGAAGAAATGTTTTTGTGCAAGAATTTTGCAGAAATTTAATTTCTAGAGTTTTTTATAATTTTTTTACAACTGCAAAAAAAGATTGGTGCATTTTTCACTCTCAGCTTTTGTTTCAAAACTACGGAAGGAATTTTGATGAAATTTTACAGGAAGCAAGTGCTCAAGGTCCTCGACCAAGTTTGTAGTTTTCAGCTAGACTGGCCCGGGGGTCGACCCAGGGCGTGGCAGAATAGGTTCCAAAAGGTACCCTCTTTGAAAATCTCCAGCACCACTACTGAATTGAAAGACGTATTATTTCTGAGTGATCTACATGGATGTATGATTCAAGTTTGTATTTTTCATAGAAATCGGAATATTAATTGTTGACGCATTTTTGAGGTCTTTTCCGACTGTTATTTTCATTAATTTTTTATTTCCTCAATTATCTCCCCTTACATTCACAATGATGCATTAAAGTGTTTTACTTGTATATAGTTGAAGAAATGTTTTTTTTTTATTGCAAAAATTTGCTGAAATTTGATTTCTATGATTTTTTATGAATTTCTTAAAACAGCAATATTTATGTTTCTAGGCCAGATCAGTCTACATGTATATTTCCTTCTTGGTTTTCTTTCCACATTTGTAGATGGTTCTCAGGTGAGCGATTGAGGCCTCTTGTTTCCAATCTCATATGGGAATCATAATTCCATTTTCATTTTTGAAACACAACTCAATTTACCACACATATAAATTTTGAATGTTGGCATATATCACTGTCAACTCATCAACCCCTGAAAAACAATGGATTCATCTGTAAATCAATGACTTGGACCAGTCCAAATGTTTTTTAAGGGTGAATGAGTTAATTAAGCCCAAAGCAAGATTCCATTGAACTTCTGTGTATTTGTATCATATAGCAATGAAATATAATCAGTTTGCCATGGTTATATAATTTATTTGTCCTCTATAACTTACATGTAGGCTAAATATTGTCGTCATTTTAATTCTTTGCATCTTATTAACCACTTGCAGTCTGGCAGTTTATGTTCTGTAAGTAGGTAGGTAATTTGGGATTTGAATCTCATCAGAATCTTATTCAAATGATAAAGGAACTACTTCTTCCCACCTGTGGTATAAAGCGACAAAATAACACATGTTTCTGAACTTAGCATTGGACTGCACAAGATCACTGTAGAAGAACGATCAGCTACAATGATCATGTGCAGTCTGATGATATGGATAGAAATATTTGTGTGGTTTTGTATTTATTACATGCCATTATTTATTTTATTTTGTACTGAAATTGAAAATTCATTCCTCTTAAACGAAGTCATCAAATACATGTATTTTGGAGTTCCATTAGAAATCTAGCTGTGGCAGAATTTCCATAAGTATGGAACTCTGTATTATAACTATGATTACACAGGTGTGAAATAAATATGGATTCATACTGGCTGTTTTTGGATATATGCTGCCTGCATCTATTTTCATACTGCACCAAATCTTTCAGAGATCATACTTCTTTTAGATATTTGGATCCCACAGGAAATTATTTTTTAGAGAAGACATGTTTGATGAAATGTTACCTGTATAGCTAAAAGTTTATGTACATATACAAACAAGTTCTTTTGTATCAAATTAATAGTGATGAAGTGATATTGACATCTGTTGTGGCTATTCTTCCTCCAAGTCACTGATTGACAGGGTATATTCTATTTTTAGTATTTGTCCAGTATTGTAACATTTTTACTGAAACAAGATATAGTATCATTTCATATTCAAAAAGGAAAAAGGTTATAGTGTAATGCTTAATTATAGACATAGGTCAGTTTTTTTTCTTAACAAATACTGTAAATCTGAAAATATTTCAAAAGATTTTATTTTTGCGAGACAAAAGTTTGAATTTATTCATGAGATGATATTGTCACGATTTTGAATGCCCCATTTCAGTTATACTTCATGACATGATAATTTTATTTTCACAAGCGAGAGCTCTCTCTACAGTAACCAAACAATAGAAAAATCCATGCATTTAAATTTTAACAATGGCATTGCTACTAGGCATTGCGGTTTAACCTGTCTATCATGTTCCCTTGATTAATAATAAGCAACATATTGTTTTAATTTATCCGTTTGAAACTGACAGGATTTTTGGCAAATAATTTCCTCAAATATATCTCTTTGGAGCACACTGTTTCTCATTCATATCTTCTTTACATGATTACAATTACTGCCTACGTCATAAGTCTTGTTTACATAGTTACCATTACTGCCTATGTCGTGTCTTGTTTTTATGGTTACCATTACTGCCTACATCGTGTCTTGTTTACATGGTTACCATTACTGCCTACGTCATGTCTTGTTTACATGGTTACCATTACTGCCTAAATCATGTCTTGTTTACATAGTTACCATTACTGCCTATGTCATGTCTTGTTTTTATGGTTACCATTACTGCCTACGTCATGTCTTGTTTACATGGTTACCATTACTGCCTACATCGTGTCTTGTTTACATGGTTACCATTACTGCCTACGTCATGTCTTGTTTACATGGTTACCATTACTGCCTATGTCATGTCTTGTTTACATGGTTACCATTACTGCCTACATCGTGTCTTGTTTACATGGTTACCATTACTGCCTTCGTCATCTCTTGTTTACATGGTTACCATTACTACCTACGTCATATGTCTTGTTTACATGGTTACCATTACTGCCTACATCATCTGTCTTGTTTACATGGTTATCATTACGGCCTACATCGTGTCTTGTTTACATGGTTACCATTACTGCCTGCGTCATATGTTTTTTTTGTCGGTGATTATACATAATAGAAAGCAGTGCATGTATAATTTTATTATAATGTTAGTTTTGTGATATGAATGTATATTTATGTAAAATTAATGTTCATGTAGATAAACATTTTAATTGAAGAATCTTGCTCTCAAATTCCTTTGAACTCGGTGAAGTGGCAAAATTTACCTGCTTATCACTCGAATATGAGGAGTTTTTTGCATTATTTTCAAATTCATTTTCCCCATGAAAATGCATTACTGAATTATAGTATTGGGCTAAATTCCGATGTAAGAAATATGGGGAAAATTAAAATGACTGTTTTTTCCTGGTTTACGTCCAATCTTTTTGTAAATTTTGTGGATGGAGGGGAAAAAAATCAATATTTTCGTATTTTGTTTTTTCGTCTTTGCAATTTGATGCACACAGTGTACGCACAAGTAAACTTTGTCGTTCAGTAATAGATAAAAGTCATGCATCTTAATATCATTCAATAGGTTTAGCTCTGGAAGAATTTTCTTTGTAGCCAATGTCGCTTTTTACATTTTCTATGAAAATGGATAAATGTAGACAACATTTTGTAGCCAACATTACTAATTTTTGTGACCAATTCCACAAAAAAAAATAAAAAAAAATAAAAATTAGCCAAAAGCTACTTTGGCTACCCACAATGCCAAATTCAGTGATAAAAAAAAAAGGTCGTGTCAATCTTTTGTAAAAATGGATGTGTTCTTTCACAGAATTTAAGGTACGAGATAAAAATCATTTTATTTCTTTGTAAAGTGTTATGAAGGTTAATGGCAAGATGTATTGAACATAACTGTTATTGATGATCTGTGAAGCATTCTGAGAGTACTGATGATCTGTGAAACATTCTGAGAGTATTGATGATCTGTGAAGCATTCTGAGAGTACTGATGATCTGTGAAGCATTTAGAGAGTACTGATGATCTGTGAAGCATTCTGAGAGTATTGATGATCTGTGAAGCATTATGAGAGTATTGGTGATCTGTGAAGCATTCTGAGAGTACTGTTGATCTGTGAAGCATTCTGAGAGTACTGATGATCTGTGAAGCATTCTGAGAGTATTGGTGATCTGTGAAGCATTCTGAGAGTATTGATGATCTGTGAAGCACTCTGAGAGTACTGATGATCTGTGAAGCATTCTGAGAGTAGTAATGAAACAATACATGCCCATATCCTGTGACACACAGATTAAGTGAATTGGGATCGATCATAAAATCTGGACATATGATGAAATCTGTAATAAGTAGAGGATAAATTTAATTTTTTGAAATTCCGTAAAAGGGCACCTTTCAAGGATATATGCCGGCAAGGATATGTTTCTATAGTGACAAGGTAAATGTTACTATCTTTCTGTATAAAGTTGTTTGAACTACTGTATATGTATAAATTTTACTGCTTTGTGCAATATATTGTAAAGAAATAAATGATATATACCTGTATAAGTAGTCCTTGCTGTTTTGACTTACAGTAAAACCTGCTTTAGCGTCACAAAGACCGCTTTTGCTGTCCCCTATAGTACCATTTGTGTACAAACCTCTATATAAAGACCACCTCCCTATAAAGACTGGTTTTCTTGTGTCCCTAAGAAGGCCGTTATATACAAGTTTACTGTAGTGGATGGAACATTTTTTTCAATTGCGGTACTTCTCAGTTTACATCTTCATGCTACAGTTGCTATCATAATTTTAACTTGTTGACCCCTGTAGCCACATTTAGACCTCCATTTCAAAGAATTGTTAAAAGTCCATTAAAAAATTTAATTTAAAATTATAATTTAAAATCCAATTTCAAAATAACTTAACATTCAATGTTAACTTGTTCACTCTTGAATTTTGACAATAGACTCTACAGTTACTGATTGGCTTAGTCTAAATATGACTACAGATGTTGATGGGTTAAAACCTCAATGTATTCTGTATCTATATTGAACTTCATGGTTAACATATATCCTCATGTTAACCTTTTCACCCTCGAATATGTAAGTGGTAAGCTCTTTCTCTCGTTTAAAAACCAGTCTATTATGGTATGTAGGGTTGAAAGGGTTAATCTAAAAAAAAACTTTTCGGATAGCTTTTCTAAAAAAGGAAGAGTATCATTTTGGTATATTCTATCAAGCAAACAACACAGTCATGGATCCACCCTAAAAGGGGGGGGGGATAAATTATTTTCTTGTGAAATATTATAGCATAGATTTATAAATACACTTCGATTACAAAAAAGTTTGAAAAAGGTCGATTTGTTCTGTAGAACCTATACAGACATTGTTGATGAGTTTAAAGTAAAATCCAAATAACCTGTCGGAGTGAACCTTTTCTTGATCTGGACGAGATTGAATTTTAGGTAATAAAAGCATAAGGGCATTAAAACACACGGGAAAGAGTAGTGGTTCCATATCTACATGTATCCAGTGAGGAATAAAACGTTCTTTTTTTCAGTGAAGCTCGTGATATTCGAAAAATGAGCAGATTTACAATAATCAATAGTTACTCCGCCACGCCATGTAATGTATATTGGACTACAAGACAACAAGGAATCTCTCACTTCCTCCTACTAAATTCAAGTGAGATGGTACAGTGCAAGCGATAAATCAACATTATGAAGTTTTAATGTACATGATGTAATCTGTAGATCTGTAATCTGTAAGTGTTTATCCATATTGAACCATGACCCGTGCATTTGCATGACCAGAAACATTTTTCGTTTAAATATTTAGTGTACGGTCTTTTAAATATTTAGCTTTTTGTAATGAAGAACCATATTTTGTGAAGAACACGGTTTTCCAGCAGATAGTCAGCATTCCATTGGGTACTAATTGTGCCCCTTTACTGGCTGACATCATATTGTATTCCTATGAAGCGGAATTTACACAGTATCTGCTCTCCACATAAAAGAAAGTTATCATCTCGGTGATACTTTACTTGCAGGTACATCGAAGAAATCCTGTCTATAAATGATCAAGAATTTCATACTTACTTCGGCCAGATGTATCCCATTGAGCCTCAGATTTACTCCTGTCGATAGATAAGGACGGTCTACTTCACACATCCCTTTATGAAAAACGTGACGAACTCAATTGACCTGTCGCCAATTGCCCGACACGGCACCTTTTGGCAAACTTTTCCATTATAACATCACAATCAAATGGCCCGCCAAATGTGATTATGATGTCACAATCGAATGTGATGAAAAAAGCACATGGAAAGCCACGTGTCAGACATTTGGCGACAGGTCAATTTTTCCATATAACGAACTTTCCGTTTCTGAGTAGTAATATCCCGTCCTGCCTTTGGCGTTTTCATTTCATTTCGCTGCCCTTAATATTTGCGATGTTCGTTCAACTGAAACCATGTATCTGATATATTAGCTAGCTTTAGATTTCGATTTTTCACTGATCGTCAAATTAGAGCGCGTGTAAATTAAGAGGGTTAAAAGTATTATGGTGCATCAGATTTCGACGTGTGTTACAGACTATTGTCAATGTCCTCTTTGTTTTCTATATTCTGATACCATAAGTGTATGAAGGTCATTGCATAAAATTATACTTTTAATAACACTTTTAGGCACACCGGCGTTGGCGTCGGCGACCGACGTTGCCAGGTTAAAGTTTTGTGGTAAGTGTTGGAAAGCACTGCCATTCAATATGTGTAGTAGGAGACTGTTGTTTGTTACGAAAGACTCTTTAGGGGTAAATTATCAATTAGCAGAGTGACATATGAATCTTTTGAAATAAATTCAAATTTTGACATGTTTTGTGACTTAAACTTTTATTGATGAAAATCGAAGGTTAAAGATTTGCGGTAAGTGTTTGGGAAGCACTATAAATCGTTCAATATGTGTAGTAGGATGCTGTTATTTGGTATGAAGGACTCTTTGGGGGGGGGGTGAAATCTTAATCATTTTTGGAATACAATCAAATTTTGACATTTTTTTTAACCTTATGAAAATCATTATGAGGTCAGCATATCAATTACTGAAGTAAAAGTAGTCAATTCATGGTCAATATCTTATTAGCCGGGCATGTGGCCAAAGGCGATAGCCGGCTATAGCAGTCATCGAGTTGTGCGCAATAGTCTTTTTGCGCATGGTTTTGGTCTCCGCAGTACCACCAGAACAAATGAAACTGCGTGCGCGATATGATATAGTGCATGTATGTAATGTAAATAAAAGTGTATTAAATGTTCTGGTGTTGTTCATACAGTTGTTTCAAGGCGATCTTGACATTTATAGATACAGAATTTTTATCTTATTATAAATTATAGTAAACTTGGAGCTGTTTGTACCTTTCCGCATACGAAGAGCCAGAAAATCTCTAATAGTAATACCAGCGATATATAAAGCTAATATTAGCTTTATATATCGCTGGTAATACACAGAGTTGTCGGTGTTTTTGATCGAGATCGCTAAGCAGAACGCGGTAAAGTTTTGCGGAAAAAAAGTTATGATGTCGATCAAAATATTGTAAGAATATATAACAGGTAAAATGTGTTGTTTTTCGATATATTAATACAACAATTATGTTTTTAATCGATACGACTGAAATGCACCTTTCTTATAGCTTTTTTTAACATGAAAACGGACAGATACTAGGTCTATTTTGAAATATTAAGGATTCACCTTGTTAACTCTCAAATGGTATTAAAGTTAATTATTTGAATAAGGACACGTTTTAACAACACTGTTTATAACGTGTTGTTAAAAGTCGTAGGCGCTAAAACAAGACACGCAATCATACAAAGTCATGAACATGTACATGATTTCATATACCGCTAAAGATGAGATGTTTTGGGGATCTTAAATGTGATTTTTAAACTATTATTTAGACAATAATCAAGAGTATATTTTGTAGTATAATTAAACGGCAGAATGCCGAATATACGGTCGTTGAAGCTCATATTAAACGGACACAGTGGGTAAAATATTTTATATCTTAATTGTTAAACTCTTAATGTCAATCCGAGTAGATATGAAATAGTAAATATGTCATTTTTTTTTCAAATACGGAGACATTGTAAATATTGTTCACAAGCTACGAGTCGATCAAATAAAATGAGAAGAGGTGTATCTGTTGAAAGAACTGTGTTGAGCTCACTCAGTAATAAGAACTAAATGCACTGATATATTTTGTGAAACAGTCATAAATAAACAGATTATTATTATTAGATAATGATAAATAAATTGATATACATACTGTCAAATTATTAAATGTATAAATAAACAAAATAATAAATACATTGATAAACAAATAAATAGATATATAAATAAATAGAGATATAAATATAGTGATAAACAAATAATTATATAGGCTACATGTATAAATGAATAAATAGATGTGTGAATGGAATTTTAGATAGATATAGGCCTATGAATGAATAAAGATATAAAACACGGTTTGGGAGTATTGATGAATCAATAACACCAACAGAATGAAAATTGGCAATATTATTACGGCTTGGGTGTTTGCAAGCCCGGCTATCTTTGATATATTAATGCAATCCTGATGAAAATGCTGGTTCTTCAATATGGGGGATTGACAAGCTATGTTGTCCGACAACTCTTTCTAAACTACAAGATTACCCATGTAAAAATTGATTTTTTAACATTTTTCACGAAATGAAAATAGCAAAATGACAGGCTGGGGAGACAACCAGCCAAGAGTCATACTGTATAAAGAATGTGATTAAGGAGATATTACCAACGCAAAACATATAACGGATGAAACCTAGTGTATTACATTTTTTGTACCTTTGTATTTGTTTGCGGTGCGTTTTTTCAAAATTCATTGTTACATCAGCATTGAAAGAAAACGTGTCAAAAACATTTTTTTTATTGACACATTTATTTAGTCTGTTAGCAAATGACTTAATATAAACTTTAATATAAAGAGATGGGGAAAAAACATCACACGCCGCAGTAGGCGGATCTTTAGTTTTCTGTGTAACCTTGTGGATACTGTATCTGTACATTGGATGGACAGTTTGGTGTTTGACAACATTTTCCGGCCGCTGGAGGATTTAAGCTGCATGTTGACGGGAGCTGCCATTGTACACATCTTAAAAGAAATACAAATTCATGCCAATGAGAAATGGCAATGCACTAAAACTCAATACATAGAATATAATTTATATATCAATTGTTTATCATCATCATTATTATTATTATTATTATTTTACACAATTGGAATTAATCTGATTGTTACTTACATTGTAGGATTAGTATATACATGTATCTAAATATTTATATAATAAAACAGTTATGGACGTTTGAGTGGATGAATATGGTGTAATATTGACCAGAAAACCAATATTGACCTCGGCTATCGCCTCTGTCAATATTGGATTTCAGGTCAATATTACACCAAATTTATCCACTTGTATAATATTGATCGGACGGCTGTTTAAATATATATTTTAATAATAATAAACTGTATACTTGACAATTTTCGCCCCAGGTAATTTTCACCCTTTCACAACAAATACACATTCACCCCGTCTTAAATTCGCCCTTAACAAACATAGTATTATGTATGCCCATGCTTCAACCATTTAGTTTGAACATTTTGCTTTCATTTTAAAATCGCCCTCTAATCTATGGGCGAAAATAGCGAAAACTTAAAGGGAACAAGACGAGGTGAATATGCGAAAATAACCAGTGGCCACGATTATCAGATTCGCTATGCAAATAAGAAAATGAAAATATGAAACTTACAGTGGATTACACGTGTATTGTCCAGTCGTTGCAACAGTGCACGAGCAGTCAAACTCACATCCATCTCTCCATTGTTGGCCTTGCATATAAACTTTACCTTTGTAAACACAGCCTGTGTAAAACATAAATGATAAATTCTTTAACAAATACTATATACAGTGGAACCTCGCTATTAAGACCACCCAAAATGGTCTGATTTGTGAAGTGGTCTCTTACGAGAGGTTCTATAGCTATTAGATATTTATCAAGGGACTGATAACTTGTTTATGGTTTTGTAAGAAGGCAAACAAAAACAAAAAATCAAAACAAAAACACAAACAAAATAAAACAAACAAACATAGAAAAAACAAAGAAAAACAAATAAAACAAAACAGCAAAAAGTTAGACATAAAACAAAAACAAAATCCCCTTGAAAGACTATCGTTTCTGTCAATAAGACTCCATCAGTCGGGCTCGAATTTTAAATATTTCCGAAACAAATAACTTTTTAATGCTATCTTATGATTCGTATAATGCGTTTTGCATACTACCACTATTAATCAGTCTTCAGAAATTCTTATTTCTAAAGGGAAATTGTTATCAGAATCATGAAGATAAACTCATCTGACCCATGGTAAGACAAAACCATTGGGACAATTTGAAAATAATGTGTTCAAACTGAAGCCCCCTTTTCAGTCTGTAAGATTTCTGCACGATAGCGTTTTGATTGTCTATTCAGCCATCACTTGTCTCTATAATCACAACATACGTTATATCAGGGTATTACTCAAATGTATGTATGCATCCAAATTTTACGTATATAAGAAAGCACATCATTAGTTACGACAGCAGGTACTTTTCATTTTTGTATGAAACTATGTGAATATGAACATGTATGTATGTATGTATGTATGTATATGTATGTATGTTTTTATGTATGTATGTATGTATGTATGTATGTATGTATGTATGTACATACGTATGTTTTTATGTATGTAAGTACGTATCTACATACGTACGTGTTTAGGTAGATATATTTTGGTACATATGTATGTATGTATGATTAGGTAGATATATTTTGGTACATACGTAGGAACTTAACAAGACTACTTACCAGTTGATTGTCCGGACGTAGCTCCAGACCCCCCTGAGCCACTGAACATACCAGTTCCACTTCCTACATTATAAAACAAACTTCATATGAGTAGATATATGCAGATTTGTGAAAAAATATTGACGCTTTAAATTTTGGGTATGACATATGCATCTTGTCTATATCTATTTTATAAAAACATTTTAAAAGGTCGGTAAATAAAAGTAAGACTGGTAAAAATTTTGTAATGTAAAAGAAAAATGAATATTTTCATTTACCAGTACCTCCTGTTCCTCCAGTTCCTGCAAAACAAAATGATGAATACCGTAGAATGAAGATATTGACAAATTATATATCGAATGAATTTACAGCGGTTATTTTTTCTATACTGACTTTCTGAAGAAATTGTAAAGAACTATAAGAATAATATTACGTTCCATGGTTAATACTCATTCATTTCAAATATTTTTAAATGCAATACCAATAAAAGCAGGTGCTGGTCTAAACAATAGAGCATACCATCTAGATACTTAGGGTTGGCAGGCTTCAGCATTGGATACTCATGGGCTTATGGATGCCAACTTGACAAAACAAATTCATCATGATGTGTGAATCTGCCTTTGTCCATTTGACATTCATAAGCCCATGAGTATCCAATGCTGAAGCCTGCCAACCCTAAGTATCTAGATGGTATGCTCTATTGTTTAGACCAGTCTATTATGGCCTGCAGGGTTTAAAGGGTTACATGTTTGTAAGCACGTTTTGACGATCACAAAACGCACAATTAGTGAATGTGTGATTAAGTATCTTATATGACGAAGGAAAGTAGTCACTTGTGCTGTGTCTTGTGGGCCATATTTGTTTCAACCGTTATAGATAATATTAATGCTTTCTTTATAAACATTTTTGTGGATGCATACGATATCAAGTTTATCTGAGCTTCAGTGAAAGTTACAAAAAAATACAGCACACGTAAGGTTCTAAGATTACCTGAGCACACGTTACAGAAGCCAGCGCAGTTATCTTTAGCCCATCCAGCGTAATTTGGATCAGTGCAAACGGATTTTTGATAGTTAGCACAATTTTGTAACTTGTCTGTGCAAGCTGAAATAGAAAGTATCATTTGAGCTTTACTCTTATGATTCATTTCATAGCCACAATATGCAGTTAAAATACTGATCTGGAGAGAGAGAGAGACAGAGAGAGAGAGAGAGAGAGAGAGAGAGAGAGAGAGAGAGAGAGAGAGAGAGAGAGAGAGAGAGAGAGAAGAATTGAAAAGGAGGAAGAATTGAAAAGAGATGTAAATGTGGGAAAGAGCAACAAGAAATGAAAATGACTGCTAGTAAAGAAGATATATAAGAGACCAACAACAAGAGGAGAGCAATGGAAGTAAAAATGAAAGAATTGGAAAGAAAGGGTTGAATTAGAAAAAAAAACTAAAGAACTGGAGAGGGAGATAACTTACTGGTAGTAGTCATGCCACCTGAAATATAAATGATCAATAAGATATAATTTGTATTAAATTATTTTTCACAATCACTTATTGATGGCCATGTTCACTCTATCAAGGCCATTTGATTTAAATTGTGATACGATAACTTGTACATAACCTAAAGGTAAGAAATAAAAAACTTTATACATTTTTATCATGTAAAGAGAGTAAAGAATAAACCTGTACATTGCATCTCCCTGCTCTCTCTCTCTCTCTCTCTCTCTCTCTCTCTCTCTCTCTCTCTCTCTCTCTCTCTCTCTGTATTTCTGTCTCTCTCTCCCTCTCTCTGTGTATTTCTGTCTCTGTCTCTCTCTCTGTCTCTCCCTCTGTCTCTCTCTGTCTCTCTCTCTCATTTTTGTCGTATGTAACTAAATACTAGGGCAACGCACAAGACAAAAAAATCGTATCACATAGTTACACACATGGCCGAAGTCTGTACGAGTTGGGTCTAATCTTTATGCTCGAATAATGATCATTTGCACGGCAGACTCAAACATGCCCACACAAACATACGAAATCATATATTTTAATTATTCAGTTAAAAAAATGCACACACACATACACACACATACACACATGCACTCACACATACAGATACGGACACACACTCACACACTCACGTACTCACACAACACACTATAAATTATTCATACATCCTTTTTATAATTCACACTCGAAAAACGACATTAACATTTCATTTACTTTAACAGAATGAATTGTATAGGTTTACATATGAAAATTGCGTGTAACACGCTCCGTGCTGTGAATGGTGAACTACATTACAAAATTAGACTAAAATACTGAACATGTTTAGTGAATTTTTCAGTGCTATGAATCTTTATATAAAAAGTTGTTTTAATCTGAAAGAAATGAAATTAGATAATTATTTATCAGTCAAAGTCATATACATTTACTCTGGTAGTGCCATGCTGAAAGTTAAACCTGCAAGAAAGAATGTTATCATACGCATGTATCTGTGAAAAACTTAAATGCTAAAAAGCAAGCCTGTGTTATCACTTTTAACTAAAGACGCCTTTTGTACATTTGCGCTGTACTTTTTGAAAAAAGCTTAAATGCTAAAAAGGCAAGCCTGTAGTAGTTACCACTTAAAAACACCTGTACGCCTGAGCAATACTTGTGAAAACGCTTAAACGTCTAAAAAGACAAGCCTGTGTCCGCAATAACTTCACGCTATAGACTGTGATTCTGCGCTGTACTTGCGAAAACGCTAAAAAAGCATACCAGTGCTACCACTTCATTCATTTAGAATTTCAGTTTACATTCGCGAGAATGTTATTTACGCATAATTTCACGAGTGTTTTGCTCACGAAAATAAAATTTCTGCTTAATTTTCTAACCTGATACTGAAAGTGAAACTGAAATGCACAATGCAATGACATTGGGCTTGATGTTAGCCAATGGACATAAAAGAAAGGGACAAGTTTCAGAAAACGATTAAAACGATTTATTTTTATTGAGAGTTCACATCAGAACAGGGGTGTACGGAGAACACCTTTTGTGATCAAATATGATAACAGGATGAATTGGGAATTTTTAATCGCGAAAATATCATCTCGCGAATACATTAAAAACATATTTCGCGAAAATGAAGCATTTCAGGACTTACAGTATTTAGAATTTCCAGGTAAAATGAATACCTCAATGGACCATACAACTTACACTTTCACTCTATCTTCACATATTTACCCTGGCAATGAGATCGCGCAGACAAGGAATTTTATTAGGTTCTTGTGATAACGATAAATATTACGAGGAATAAAGCAAACAAAGGGGGTGATTGAGTGGCGAACTAATACTTACCAATGCCCGATCCTTAAAAGTAATTAAAACGGATGTGAAGGGTCTTTTATATCTATTTACATATGCAATTTTTTTTTATTTATCCTTAAATTATAGAAAATAAATTTGCCTGATTTTTGCCTGATTTTTTTTTTGAATTCAATTACTTATACATTACAATGTTTCTGAAAATGTACCAGATTTAATGTTTACAGTTTATTTGTTATTGATTTTCCGAAATGTAAATACTCTGTCCTACCTGATATCCCACCGGTTCCACTTGATATAAGAGTTCCACCGTTTCCTGTTCCAATTTAAATTACTTTATAGCCGGAATATACTAATTTTCATGTAACATTTATTAGTCATCAAAATAAACACGCATTATAACAGAAAAGTCAGGGTAATTCTTAATTTTAAAATTTCAAAATATATGCCGCGAGTGATTTTCAAGGAATGATTCAAAAGATTTAATTTAAATTTACAAAATTCATCTATAACAATATTCTGTCCCACCTGAACCAGGGGGATAATAAGTTACGCCACCGGTGCCACCAGTGCCACCAGTACCTGTTCCAATCAGTGTTCATGTAATTTGAATGTAAATTTATAATATACTTAATAAGAAGTTAAACCTAAAACAGTCAAAACTTCAATTTTGACGTCTCGGAATATGATTATATGTTACATACACCAACCTCGTTGTAATATTCTGTATAGTTATTTAATTTCACAGGGAGAAAATGTCGAGTTTTTCTGAGAGGAACTTATCTACGGGTATTAAACTTCGCACAAGATAGGTTACGAATCGTCTTTCTGATACTTAAAAAATGTAATGTATTATATTCACGGATATTTAATTCCGCGGAATTTTCTATGACCACCAAAATAGTTAAATGAAATCCCCGCGAATAAAAGCAACTATATAGCATTAATCCTTCACTAGATATATGTTTCAAATCTTATTTAAAGGTTTAGTTAGACAAACTCACTTATGAATGTACTTATTATTTGTTATTGTATGTTTTGCCTTTTGAGGAACAAAGTACTTTCTTAAAACTATGGGGTTATCACAAATTATAATTTTCTGTATTACCAGAACGCCAAAGTTAATGTCATTATGTCTTCGGGTTCAGATGATATTCACATAACTTGAGTTCAAGTGCGACGAAGTGAATCATACATTCTATTACATAACGAAGTAACATGAAATAAGACTAACAATCCGGAATAAATCATCGAATTTAAAAATTAATTTTGGTTTATAATGCTATCATAATATTACCTTTTGTCATCTAAGGTAATTGGATAAAACCTGATATTTTTATTGCATAAAGTGCAGATATCTTTCAAAATAACATAATATTGAGATAAAGTGGTTGGTAAAAGAATGTTAATTAAACATTAATTACATATACAATTGCAATAATATCTGTATATGAATATCTGAATACCGCAGCGCTGAAATTAAAACATTTTGCGCAACAGTTTCCATGTCTGTAAATTTAACATGAATTCTCAATAATACGTATCAAAAACATTTCGCAATGGGATTCACTGCTGTAAGATTAAAGAGAATTGGATTCGCAAAAAAGCGCATTGGAACCATTTCGCAGATGCATGCAAATTAAATGTCGTAAGCTGTCTATGTTGTACGTTGTTTGAAAATAATTCTCAAACGCAGTTTTAAAACACAGAAACATATCATAGTATGCATAAAGTAATCGGTTTCCCAATAGGCATGATTTGGATTTAAACAGATCATATAAAGTTTTTACGATAATATTACGGTATATTGACCTTGGTATGTAAAATAAAATAAAATAAAAAAAACAAAAAACAAAAAACAACCCCCCCCCAAAAAAATAAATAAAAAATAAATAAAATAAAACATAAAAAAACGTGTACTACGTCATCAGTTTAAAAGAGTTTTGATATGGATTCAGAAAACTAGTTTGGTGATCCAGAAAGTCGGGTCACACTCAGTCAAATCAACAGTATCAAACTCGGAATATTGGTATATGTAACTAGATACGGAGTATAATAGTCAGCTAATAATGATATACATTTTATAAAAAGTCAGAAAATACCGCCTTCAATATATTGCCTTATCGATATTATATGGAAGTGAAAATAAGCCGCAAAACTGACTGATACTCACCGGTACCCGTGCCTGATCCTTAAAATAAATCAAAATGGGGTCAAAAGGGGTAATATCTACTGGAGTTATGTATTCGCGATAATACTCTGCTATGTAATATGAATATATATGCATTTTCTCTATTTATGAAAAACACGCACACCTAAGTATTAATTGTTAGAAGGATCCGGAGACAATATACAAAACTGGTGAAAATTGGACAAACACGGACCTCTGAAAATACAGAGGTGGGATCAGGTGCCATGGATAATTATAAAGTACCGTACCATACCTGTTATGACACGTGACCTCTGTTTTAAGTCCCGTTAGAGAGACCTGTGACTTTCATTACTTATGCTATGAATTTGGCGCAGGAATTCTTGCTACCTTCTTTAGTCTTAAGTATGACCCGGTATCGGGAATCAAACCGGGACATTCCGCTTGCGAGTTGAGCGCTCTACAGTTAGACTAACACAAGCGGTTAGTAAGAAAGAAGATGTAGTCCTATTCAGTCAACTGCGCTTTGGTTCAATATATATAGCATATATCATTCCCTCTGGGTGCTCGAGTAAGGCTCAAAACATATCCTACAAATGGACGTTATCTTAAGATGCAGGATACAATAGTGTTTAATAAGATTTAAAAATGTGCATTTTATTTTCATCGTTTGAATCATTATTAAAGTTATAATTTTATGCCCTACCTGTACCCGAGGGGTAATATGTTACACCAGTACCACCAGTGCCACCCATACCGCCAGTACCACCGGTACCTGTTCCAATACCTGCCCATGTAATTCAGAATTCGAATTCTTTAAATACTTGTTACATTTCAATGTTATTATCCTGAAAAATTCCGACAAACAAGCCAAAAATGCAGTTCTTAAGAATCAGCAATTTCACGGTGTTACATTTTTGTTGTTTTAAAATTAAAACAAATTCGTTGACATTTAATTTCGTTGAAAAAAATCGATTATATTACTAGGTGTAATTCATGTGAATTTAATGGTTTAAATTTCGTTGATACATGAAAATAACGAAATAACGAAATTAAAACCACAATTTTAGAGTATATTTATTCTTAAACTGTAACCAATAACTTAGGAATGCTCCATTACAGCGAACTAATATAAAGTAAGACTAAATCACTCACTGAATCTAACATTAATTTTGGTCTATCACGTGATAGCAAAATTAGCTTTTGGCATTATAAAAACTGATTATGTCCCAATATAGGTTATTACAGTGCAGAAAGTTAAAAAAAACATACTCTTGAACAAGAAATGTAATATTGTATCAATATGGTAAAATTATGTTCATTGAAAGTTAATTATACATGTACAATCGCAACAATATCGTGTCTGTAAATACAGCAGCGCTGAAATTAATACAATTTGCGCAGCGGTTTTCCATTACTGTAAGTTTAAAATGGATTCGCAAAAATGCGCTTCAAAACCATTTTGCCGCAGATACAAATTGAATGCTGTAAGCAATCCATGTCGCAAAATCATACGCTAATCGCTGAAAGCATAAACCTGATAGTATGCATAATATCAAATAAATCTGGAAAATTGTGATGGCTATTTAAGAATGAAAAATGGAGGAAATGAAGGTCTTGGAACTAATCAGTTTTCTGCAATATTATAGGTTAGTGTGTTTGTATTGTATCTTGATACTTTTATAAAGGCTCGATTTCACATGACTGGTTCCAATCTGTTACAAATAATCGGTAACCTAATAAGCATGATTTGTATTTAAATAGCCGAAATCAATATTTTCTAGAGTAAACGCACCTTTTAACGACAATATTTAGATTAATTAGTGTCGGTATGTTCTTTTTGCAATATATTTGTACAGCGAGGATATCAGGGCAAACTAATCCTGGATTCATTTAAGTTTCCGAGGTACCAAAGTAAAAAAAAAATCTCAGGTTAACTAGTAAGGTAAGTCTTCTTTTAATCCTATCTACAGGGAAAATTTCTAACGATTCACATTTCACTATGATCCGCCAGGTTATGACGTTTTCTATTTGATATATACCAGTGATATCAATCGTCAGAATATGCCGCCTCCATTTTATTGTCTTAACACGGTATAACATGAGAGCAAAAAAAAAAAAAAAAAAAAAAAGCCGCAAGAATTGATTGATACTCACCGGTACCCGTGCCTGATCCTTAAAATAAATCGGAATGGGGTCACAAGGGGTAAGATCTACTAGAGTTATGATTCGCGATAACATATAATATGAATATATATGCTTTTTCTCTATTTATAAAAAATACAGACACTTAAGTATTAATTGTTAGAAGGATCCGGAGACAATATAAAAAATGGTGAAAATTGGACAAACACGGACCTCTGAAAATACAGAGGTGGGATTAGGTGCCATGGATAATTATAAAGTACCGTACCATACCTGTTATGACACGTGACCTCTGTTTTAAGTCCCATTAGAGAGACCTGTGTCTTTCATTACTTATGCTATGAATTTGGCGCAGGAAAACTTGCTACCTTCTTTAGTCTTAAGTATGACCCGGTATCGGGAATCAAACCGGGACATTCCGCTTGCGAGTTGAGCGCTCTACAGTTAGACTAACACAAGCGGTTAGTAAGAAAGAAGATGTAGTCCTATTCAGTCAACTGCGCTTTAGTTCAATATATATAGCATATATCATTCCCTGTGAGTGCTCGAGTAAGGCTCAAAACATATTCTACAAATGGACGTTATCTTAAGATGCAGGATACAATAGTGTTTAATAAGATTTAAAAATGTGCATTTTATTTTCATCGTTTGAATCATTATTAAAGTTATAATGTTATGCCCTACCTGTACCCGAGGGGTAATATGTTACACCAGTACCACCAGTGCCACCCATACCGCCAGTACCTGTTCCAATACCTGCCATGTAATTCAGAATTCGAATTCTTTAAATACTTGTTAAATTTCAATGTTATTATCCTGAAAAATTCCGACAAACAAGCCAAAAATGCAGTACTGTAGAATCAGCTATTTCACGGTGTTACAAGTTTGTTGTTTTAAAAATAAAACAAAATCGTTGACATTTAATTTCGTTGAAAAAAAATGTTTATATTACTAGGTGTAATACATGTGAATTTAATAGTTTAAATTTCGTTGATACACGAAAATAACGAAATAACGAAATTAAAACCACAATTTTAGAGTATATTTATACTTAAACTGTAACCAATAACTTAGGAATGCTCCATTACAGCGAACCAACATAAAGTAAGACTAACTTTACGAAATCACTCACTGAATCTAACATTAATTTTGGTCTATCACGTGATAGCAAAATTAGCTTTTGGCATTATAAAAACTGATTATGTCCCAATATAGGTTATTACAGTGCAGAAAGTTAAAAAAAACATACTCTTGAACAAGAAATGTAATATTGTATCAATATGGTAAAATTATGTTCATTGAAAGTTAATTATACATGTACAATCGCAACAATATCGTGTCTGTAAATACAGCAGCGCTGAAATTAATACAATTTGCGCAGCGGTTTTCCATTACTGTAAGTTTAAAATGGATTCGCAAAAATGCGCTTCAAAACCATTTTGCCGCAGATACAAATTGAATGCTGTAAGCAATCCATGTCGCAAAATCATACGCTAATCGCTGAAAGCATAAACCTGATAGTATGCATAATATCAAATAAATCTGGAAAATTGTGATGGCTATTTAAGAATGAAAAATGGAGGAAATGAAGGTCTTGGAACTAATCAGTTTTCTGCAATATTATAGGTTAGTGTGTTTGTATTGTATCTTGATACTTTTATAAAGGCTCAATTTCACATGACTGGTTCCAATCTGTTACAAATAATCGGTAACCTAATAAGCATGATTTGTATTTAAATAGCCGAAATCAATATTTTCTAGAGTAAACGCACCTTTTAACGACAATATTTAGATTAATTAGTGTCGGTATGTTCTTTTTGCAATATATTTGTACAGCGAGGATATCAGGGCAAACTAATCCTGGATTCATTTAAGTTTCCCAGGTACCAAAGTAAAAAAAAAAATCTCAGGTTAACTAGTAAGGTAAGTCTTCTTTTAATCCTATCTACAGGGAAAATTTCTAACGATTCACATTTCACTATGATCCGCCAGGTTATGACGTTTTCTATTTGATATATACCATTGATATCAATCGTCAGAATATGCCGCCTCCATTTTATTGCCTTAACACGGTATAACATGAGAGCAAAAAAAAAAAAAAAGCCGCAAGAATTGATTGATACTCACCGGTACCCGTGCCTGATCCTTAAAATAAATCGAAATGGGGTCACAAGGGGTAAGATCTACTAGAGTTATGATTCGCGATAACATATATTATGAATATATGTGCATTTTCTCTATTTATAAAAAATACGGACACTTAAGTATTAATTGTTAGAAGGATCCGGAGACAATATAAAAAATGGTGAAAATTGGACAAACACGGACCTCTGAAAATACAGAGGTGGGATTAGGTGCCATGGATAATTATAAAGTACCGTACCATACCTGTTATGACACGTGACCTCTGTTTTAAGTCCCATTAGAGAGACCTGTGACTTTCATTACTTATGCTATGAATTTGGCGCAGGAAAACTTGCTACCTTCTTTAGTCTTAAGTATGACCCGGTATCGGGAATCAAACCGGAACATTCCGCTTGCGAGTTGAGCGCTCTACAGTTAGACTAACACAAGCGGTTAGTAAGAAAGAAGATGTAGTCCTATTCAGTCAACTGCGCTTTGGTTCAATATATATAGCATATATCATTCCCTCTGGGTGCTCGAGTAAGGCTCAAAACATATCCTACAAATGGACGTTATCTTAAGATGCAGGATACAATAGTGTTTAATAAGATTTAAAAATGTGCATTTTATTTTCCTCGTTTGAATCATTATTAAAGTTATAATTTTATGCCCTACCTGTACCCGAGGGGTAATATGTTACACCAGTACCACCAGTGCCACCCATACCGCCAGTACCTGTTCCAATACCTGCCATGTAATTCAGAATTCGAATTCTTTAAATACTTGTTAAATTTCAATGTTATTATCCTGAAATATTCCGACAAACAAGCCAAAAATGCAGTACTGTATAATCAGCTATTTCAAGGTGTTACAATTTTGTTGTTTTAAAAATAAAACAAAATCGTTGACATTTAATTTCGTTGAAAAAAAATGTTTATATTACTAGGTGTAATACATGTGAATTTAATGGTTTAAATTTCGTTGATACACGAAAATAACGAAATAACGAAATTAAAACCACAATTTTAGAGTATATCTATTCTCAAACTGTAACCAATAACTTAGGAATGCTCCATTACAGCGAACCAACATAAAATAAGACTAACTTTACGAAATCACTCACTGAATCTAACATTAATTTTGGTCTATCACGTGATAGCAAAATTAGCTTTTGGCATTATAAAAACTGATTATGTCCCAATATAGGTTATTACAGTGCAGAAAGTTAAAAAAAACATACTCTTGAACAAGAAATGTAATATTGTATCAATATGGTAAAAATTATGTTCATTGAAAGTTAATTATACATGTACAATCGCAACAATATCGTGTCTGTAAATACAGCAGCGCTGAAATTAATACAATTTGCGCAGCGGTTTCCATTACTGTAAGTTTAAAATGGATTCGCAAAAATGCGCTTCAAAACCATTTTGCCGCAGATACAAATTGAATGCTGTAAGCAATCCATGTCGCAAAATCATACGCTAATCGCTGAAAGCATAAACCTGATAGTATGCATAATATCAAATAAATCTGGAAAATTGTGACGGCTATTTAAGAATGAAAAATGGAGGAAATGAAGGTCTTGGAACTAATCAGTTTTCTGCAATATTATAGGTTAGTGTGTTTGTATTGTATCTTGATACTTTTATAAAGGCTCGATTTCACATGACTGGTTCCAATCTGTTACAAATAATCGGTAACCTAATAAGCATGATTTGTATTTAAATAGCCGAAATCAATATTTTCTAGAGTAAACGCACCTTTTAACGACAATATTTAGATTAATTAGTGTCGGTATGTTCTTTTTGCAATATATTTGTACAGCGAGGATATCAGGGCAAACTAATCCTGGATTCATTTAAGTTTCCGAGGTACCAAAGTAAAAAAAAAAATCTCAGGTTAACTAGTAAGGTAAGTCTTCTTTTAATCCTATCTACAGGGAAAATTTCTAACGATTCACATTTCACTATGATCCGCCAGGTTATGACGTTTTCTATTTGATATATACCATTGATATCAATCGTCAGAATATGCCGCCTCCATTTTATTGCCTTAACACGGTATAACATGAGAGCAAAAAAAAAAAAAAGCCGCAAGAATTGATTGATACTCACCGGTACCCGTGCCTGATCCTTAAAATAAATCGAAATGGGGTCACAAGGGGTAAGATCTACTAGAGTTATGATTCGCGATAACATATATTATGAATATATGTGCATTTTCTCTATTTATAAAAAATACGGACACTTAAGTATTAATTGTTAGAAGGATCCGGAGACAATATAAAAAATGGTGAAAATTGGACAAACACGGACCTCTGAAAATACAGAGGTGGGATTAGGTGCCATGGATAATTATAAAGTACCGTACCATACCTGTTATGACACGTGACCTCTGTTTTAAGTCCCATTAGAGAGACCTGTGACTTTCATTACTTATGCTATGAATTTGGCGCAGGAAAACTTGCTACCTTCTTTAGTCTTAAGTATGACCCGGTATCGGGAATCAAACCGGAACATTCCGCTTGCGAGTTGAGCGCTCTACAGTTAGACTAACACAAGCGGTTAGTAAGAAAGAAGATGTAGTCCTATTCAGTCAACTGCGCTTTGGTTCAATATATATAGCATATATCATTCCCTCTGGGTGCTCGAGTAAGGCTCAAAACATATCCTACAAATGGACGTTATCTTAAGATGCAGGATACAATAGTGTTTAATAAGATTTAAAAATGTGCATTTTATTTTCATCGTTTGAATCATTATTAAAGTTATAATTTTATGCCCTACCTGTACCCGAGGGGTAATATGTACCACCAGTACCACCAGTGCCACCCATACCGCCAGTACCTGTTCCAATACCTGCCATGTAATTCAGAATTCGAATTCTTTAAATACTTGTTAAATTTCAATGTTATTATCCTGAAAAATTCCGACAAACAAGCCAAAAATGCAGTACTGTATAATCAGCTATTTCAAGGTCTTACAATTTTGTTGTTTTAAAAATAAAACAAAATCGTTGACATTTAATTTCGTTGAAAAAAAATGTTTATATTACTAGGTGTAATACATGTGAATTTAATGGTTTAAATTTCGTTGATACACGAAAATAACGAAATAACGAAATTAAAACCACAATTTTAGAGTATATCTATTCTCAAACTGTAACCAATAACTTAGGAATGCTCCATTACAGCGAACCAACATAAAATAAGACTAACTTTACGAAATCACTCACTGAATCTAACATTAATTTTGGTCTATCACGTGATAGCAAAATTAGCTTTTGGCATTATAAAAACTGATTATGTCCCAATATAGGTTATTACAGTGCAGAAAGTTAAAAAAAACATACTCTTGAACAAGAAATGTAATATTGTATCAATATGGTAAAATTATGTTCATTGAAAGTTAATTATACATGTACAATCGCAACAATATCGTGTCTGTAAATACAGCAGCGCTGAAATTAATACAATTTGCGCAGCGGTTTCCATTACTGTAAGTTTAAAATGGATTCGCAAAAATGCGCTTCAAAACCATTTTGCCGCAGATACAAATTGAATGCTGTAAGCAATCCATGTCGCAAAATCATACGCTAATCGCTGAAAGCATAAACCTGATAGTATGCATAATATCAAATAAATCTGGAAAATTGTGATGGCTATTTAAGAATGAAAAATGGAGGAAATGAAGGTCTTGGAACTAATCAGTTTTCTGCAATATTATAGGTTAGTGTGTTTGTATTGTATCTTGATACTTTTATAAAGGCTCGATTTCACATGACTGGTTCCAATCTGTTACAAATAATCGGTAACCTAATAAGCATGATTTGTATTTAAATAGCCGAAATCAATATTTTCTAGAGTAAACGCACCTTTTAACGACAATATTTAGATTAATTAGTGTCGGTATGTTCTTTTTGCAATATATTTGTACAGCGAGGATATCAGGGCAAACTAATCCTGGATTCATTTAAGTTTCCGAGGTACCAAAGTAAAAAAAAAAAATCTCAGGTTAACTAGTAAGGTAAGTCTTCTTTTAATCCTATCTACAGGGAAAATTTCTAACGATTCACATTTCACTATGATCCGCCAGGTTATGACGTTTTCTATTTGATATATACCATTGATATCAATCGTCAGAATATGCCGCCTCCATTTTATTGCCTTAACACGGTATAACATGAGAGCAAAAAAAAAAAAAAAGCCGCAAGAATTGATTGATACTCACCGGTACCCGTGCCTGATCCTTAAAATAAATCGAAATGGGGTCACAAGGGGTAAGATCTACTAGAGTTATGATTCGCGATAACATATATTATGAATATATGTGCATTTTCTCTATTTATAAAAAATACGGACACTTAAGTATTAATTGTTAGAAGGATCCGGAGACAATATACAAAATGGTGAAAATTGGACAAACACGGACCTCTGAAAATACAGAGGTGGGATTAGGTGCCATGGATAATTATAAAGTACTGTACCATACCTGTTATGACACGTGACCTCTGTTTTAAGTCCCATTAGAGAGACCTGTGACTTTCATTACTTATGCTATGAATTTGGCGCAGGAAAACTTGCTACCTTCTTTAGTCTTAAGTATGACCCGGTATCGGGAATCAAACCGGAACATTCCGCTTGCGAGTTGAGCGCTCTACAGTTAGACTAACACAAGCGGTTAGTAAGAAAGAAGATGTAGTCCTATTCAGTCAACTGCGCTTTGGTTCAATATATATAGCATATATCATTCCTCTGGGTGCTCGAGTAAGGCTCAAAACATATCCTACAAATGGACGTTATCTTAAGATGCAGGATACAATAGTGTTTAATAAGATTTAAAAATGTGCATTTTATTTTCATCGTTTGAATCATTATTAAAGTTATAATTTTATGCCCTACCTGTACCCGAGGGGTAATATGTACCACCAGTACCACCAGTGCCACCCATACCGCCAGTACCTGTTCCAATACCTGCCATGTAATTCAGAATTCGAATTCTTTAAATACTTGTTAAATTTCAATGTTATTATCCTGAAAAATTCCGACAAACAAGCCAAAAATGCAGTACTGTAGAATCAGCTATTTCAAGGTGTTACAAGTTTGTTGTTTTAAAAATAAAACAAAATCGTTGACATTTAATTTCGTTGAAAAAAAATGTTTATATTACTAGGTGTAATACATGTGAATTTAATGGTTTAAATTTCGTTGATACACGGAAATAACGAAATTAAAACCACAATTTTAGAGTATATTTATTCTCAAACTGTAACCAATAACTTAGGAATGCTCCATTACAGCGAACCAACATAAAATAAGACTAACTTTACGAAATCACTCACTGAATCTAACATTAATTTTGGTCTATCACGTGATAGCAAAATTAGCTTTTGGCATTATAAAAACTGATTATGTCCCAATATAGGTTATTACAGTGCAGAAAGTTAAAAAAAACATACTCTTGAACAAGAAATGTAATATTGTATCAATATGGTAAAATTATGTTCATTGAAAGTTAATTATACATGTACAATCGCAACAATATCGTGTCTGTAAATACAGCAGCGCTGAAATTAATACAATTTGCGCAGCGGTTTCCATTACTGTAAGTTTAAAATGGATTCGCAAAAATGCGCTTCAAAACCATTTTGCCGCAGATACAAATTGAATGCTGTAAGCAATCCATGTCGCAAAAATCATACGCTAATCGCTGAAAGCATAAACCTGATAGTATGCATAATATCAAATAAATCTGGAAAATTGTGACGGCTATTTAAGAATGAAAAATGGAGGAAATGAAGGTCTTGGAACTAATCAGTTTTCTGCAATATTATAGGTTAGTGTGTTTGTATTGTATCTTGATACTTTTATAAAGGCTCGATTTCACATGACTGGTTCCAATCTGTTACAAATAATCGGTAACCTAATAAGCATGATTTGTATTTAAATAGCCAAAATCAATATTTTCTAGAGTAAACGCACCTTTTAACGACAATATTTAGATTAATTAGTGTCGGTATGTTCTTTTTGCAATATATTTGTACAGCGAGGATATCAGGGCAAACTAATCCTGGATTCATTTAAGTTTCCGAGGTACCAAAGTAAAAAAAAAAATCTCAGGTTAACTAGTAAGGTAAGTCTTCTTTTAATCCTATCTACAGGGAAAATTTCTAACGATTCACATTTCACTATGATCCGCCAGGTTATGACGTTTTCTATTTGATATATACCATTGATATCAATCGTCAGAATATGCCGCCTCCATTTTATTGCCTTAACACGGTATAACATGAGAGCAAAAAAAAAAAAAAGCCGCAAGAATTGATTGATACTCACCGGTACCCGTGCCTGATCCTTAAAATAAATCGAAATGGGGTCACAAGGGGTAAGATCTACTAGAGTTATGATTTGCGATAACATATATTATGAATATATGTGCATTTTCTCTATTTATAAAAAATACGGACACCTAAGTATTAATTGTTAGAAGGATCCGGAGACAATATACAAAATGGTGAAAATTGGACAAACACGGACCTCTGAAAATACAGAGGTGGGATCAGATGCCATGGATAATTATAAAGTACCGTACCATACCTGTTATGACACGTGACCTCTGTTTTAAGTCCCGTTAGAGAGACCTGTGACTTTCATTACTTATGCTATGAATTTGGCGCAAAGAAACTTGCTACCTTCTTTAGTCTTAAGTATGGCCCGGTATCGGGAATCAAACCGGGACATTCCGCTTGCGAGTTGAGCGCTCTACAGTTAGACTAACACAAGCGGTTAGTAAGAAAGAAGATGTAGTCCTATTCAGTCAACTGTGCTTTGGTTCAGTATATATAGCATACATCATTCCCTGTGGGTGCTCGAGTAAGGCTCAAAACATATCCTACAAATGGACGTTATCTTAAGATTCAGGATACAATAGTGTTTAATAAGATTTAAAAATGTGCATTTGATTTTCATCGTTTGAATCATTATTAAAGTTATAATTTTATGCCCTACCTGTACCCGAGGGGTAATATGTTACACCAGTACCACCAGTACCACCAGTACCACCTGTACCGCCAGTACCACCGGTACCTGTTCCAATACCTGCCCATGTAATTTAAAATTCGAATTCTTTAAATATTTGTTAAATTTCAATGTTATTATCCTGAAATATTCCTACAAACCAGCGAAAGAATGCAATACTATAGAAGCATCAAATTTCGCGGTGTTACAATTTCGTTGTATAAAAAATAAAACAAATTCGTTGACATTTAGTTTCGTTGAAAAAACTTTGCTAAAGAACCTTTTATATTACTAGTTGTAATTCATGTAAATTTTATGTTTTAAATTTCCTTGATACATGAAAATGACGAAACAAACGAAATTAAAACCACGATATATAAAAAGAATGCCTTGTTGACAGGTCATATCAGTCGTGAGTCAGCATTCTAATTAAGTATAAATTCATTCTTATGGATTTATTTTGTGATCAATGAAAATTGGAAATAGTCCTTAAGTTGAATTTAAATATATTCCATTTTTTAAATTCCTGTAGAAATTTCAAAAGTTTGAATTAAAAACGTGTTTTTCATTTCCCTGGTGCAAATATCCTACCCTACCTGGATAATGAGTACTACTGGTACCTATTCCACCGGTACCTGGTCCTAAAACATTTCGTACATATGGACATTATCTTAAGATGCAGAATACAATAGTGTTTAATAAGATTTAAAAAGGTGCATTTGATTTTGATCGTTTGAACCATTATTAAAGTTATAATATTATGCCCTACCTGTACCCGAGGGGTAATATGTTACACCAGTACCACCAGTACCACCAGTACCACCCGTACCGCCAGTACCACCGGTACCTGTTCCAATACCTGCCCACATAATTCAAAATTCAAATTCTTTAAAAATTTGTTAAATTTCAGTGTTATTCATCCCGAAATATTCCGACAAACAAGCCAAAAATGCAGTACTATAGAAACATCAAATTTCGTGGTGTTACAATTACATTGTATCAAAAATAAAAAAAATCGTTGGCATTAAATTTCGTTGAAAAAAAAACTTTGTTAAAGAACCTATTATATTACTAGGTATAATTCATATAGTTTCCGTTGTTTAAATTTCCTTGATACACGAAAATAACGAAATAAACGAAAATAAAAACACTATTTAAAAAAAAAGAATCCCTTGTTGACTGGTTATACCCGCCGTGAGTCAACATTCTAATTAAGTCCGTATACATTCATCCTTATGGATTTATTTTGTGATCATTGAAAATTGAAAATAGTCCTTAAGTTGAAAGTTTGAATTAAAAAAGGTGTTTTACATTTTCCTAAAGCAAATATCCTACCCTACCTGGATAATAAGTACTACTGGTACCTATTCCACCGGTACCTGGTCCTATAGATAATGATTAATGAAATGATTAATTTTCACGAATAATAATGAATAATAGAAATGATATCCGCCGGAGAATAGAAATTTTTATTTTTATGAACGATATCTTAATCTCAAAGGCATTATTCAAAATATAATTTTCAACATCAACTTAATACAGTTATTGATTAATTTCTAACATTTTTATTTTTATTTTGCTGACGAAGGGTATAAGAAGGGAGATGTTGTATTGAAGCATGCATATGAACATACATATTTTGAGTATATTCCATGTAAACAAGTAAGAAAGGATAGCTTTTGTTTTGTTTGATATTGTTTTAATCAAGACATATATTTTCATCATATAGATATGTCACCGGCCATAGGCGAAGTGTCACAAGGTTTTACATGTGCTTCCGACAGACGCCAATGCAGTGATAATTCTTTAACGCACCATGCCTGTATGACACGTGACCTCTGTTTTAAGTCCCAATAAAGAGACTTGTGACTTTCATTTTCTATGTTTTGAATTTGGCGAAAGGACACTAAATCTTGTTACCTTCAGTCTTAAGTATGGTCCGGTATCGGGAATCGAACCGGGACCTTCCCCTTGCGGGTCGAACGATATACAACCAGACCAACACAAGCGGTCAGTAAGAAAAAAGATGTAGTCTTATTCAGTCAAATGTACTTTGGTTCAGTATATATATATGGCATATATCATTCTCTATGGGTGCTCGAGTAAGGTTCAAAACATATCCCACAAATGAACGTTATCTTTAGATACAGGATACAATAGTGTTTAATAAGATTTAAAAAGGTGCATTTGATTTTCATCGTTTGAATCATTATTAAAGTTATAATTTTATGCCCTACCTGTACCCGAGGGGTAATATGTTACACCAGTACCACCAGTACCACCCGTACCGCCAGTACCACCGATACCTGTTCCAATACCTGCCCATGTAATTCAAAATTCGAATTCTTTAAATATTTGTTAAATTTTAATGTTATTATCCTGAAAAATTCCGACAAACAAGCCAAAAATGCAGTACTTAAGAATCAGCAATTTCACGGTGTTACAATTTTGTTGTTTTAAAAATAAAACAAATTCGTTGACATTTAATTTCGTTGAAAAAAATCGATTATATTTCTAGGTGTAATTCATGTAAATTTCATGGTTTAAATTTCGTTGATACATGAAAATAACGAAATAACGAAATTATAACCACGATTTTAGAGTATATTTATACTTAAACTGTAACCAATAACCTATGAATGCTCCAGTTCGCAGCGAACCAACATAAAGTAAGACTGACTTTTCGAAATCACTCACTGAATCTAACATTAATTTTGGTCTATCACGTGATAGCAAAATTAGCTTTTGGCATTATAAAAACTGAATACGTCCCAAAATAGGTTATTACAGTGCAGAATTATTTTAAAAATAAACATGATCTTGAACAAGAAATGTAATATTGAATCAATATGGTAAAATTATGTTCATTGAAAGTTAATTATACATGTACAATCGCAACAATATCGTGTCTGTAAATACAGCAGCGCTGAAATTAATACAATTTGCGCAGCGGTTTCCATTACTGTAAGTTTAAAATGGATTCTCAAAAATGCGCTTCAAAACCATTTTGCCGCAGATACAAATTGAATGTTGTAAGCAATCCATGTCGCAAAATCATACGCTAATCGCTGAAAGCATAAACCTGATAGTATGCATAATATCAAATAAATCTGGAAAATTGTGACGGCTATTTAAGAATGAAAAATGGAGGAATCAGTTTTCTGCAATACTATAGGTTAGTTTGTTTGTATTGTATCTTGATTCTTTTATAAAGACTCGATGTCACATAAATGGTTCTAACCTGTTACAAGTAATCGGTACCTAATAAGCATGATTTGTATTTAAATAGCCGAAATCAATATTTTCTAAAGCAAGCGCCCCCTTTAACGACAATATTTAGATTAATTAGTGTCGGTATGTTCTTTTTGCAATATCTTTGTACAGCAAGGATATCAGGGCAAACCAACTCTGGATTCATTTAAGATTCCCATGTCTGGGTACCATAATAAAAAAAAATATTTCAGGTTAACTTAAGGTAAGTCTTCCTTTAATCCTATCTACAGAGAAAATTTCTAACGATTCGCATTTCACTGTGTTCAGCCAGGTTATGACGTTTTCTATTTGATATAAACCGTTGATATCGAACGTCAGAATATGCCACCTACAGTTTATTGCCTTAACACGGTATAACAAGAAAGCAAAACAAAAGCCGCAAGCAGTGATTGATACTCACCGGTACCCGTGCCCGATCCTTAAAATTAATCAAATTGGGATGAGATGGGGGTCATGTTTAATAATATACCCGCGATAAAACTAAACTGTTATTTTTCTCTCGCTAAGTCTGTATATATCGATCTGTATATATCTATTTTCTGATCATTCTAAAATTGAATTCAAATGTATTTACAATTCAAATTTCCATGCTTAATTGCATGTTTTATATTTCCCTGATGTAAATCTCCTACCTTACCTGGACAATAAATTCCATCGTTATATTATGCAATATCTTTAGATTGTGAATTATTTCTGTTATGTATCAGTTCATATGCAAGTTTTAAACATCTTTTATGATATTATTGATTTTATTTCATTTTAAGAAGGATTTGATTGGCAGTTAATGCTATAAATATTTGATTTATGACTTTATCTATGTCCTACCTGATGGATAATAAGTGCCACCTGTGCCACCTGTGCCACTTGTGCCACTACCTGTTCATGTAATTTTAAATTGATTTTTAAAAAATATATATATTTATTCTATATAAATTGCGGGAAAAACAGACAGAATATTCTAAACCATTTACTTTACATTTAAGTTAATCATTTTGATTTAAAATGAAATCAAAACAACGATTATATACCTGTAATGTTGATTTAAATTGTGATCCTAACTGTACACGAAAGTATGAATTTTAACTGACACTATAAATTGATAAATAACTCAAAAGTGCAATATCTATAACTTAATCTATAATCAACAACCATATACAATGTACTGGAGATTAGACCTTTTATTATTCTATATTGTATATTGTTAGTTCTACATGTATAATCACGATATTTATAAATATAAGAAACAATTTTACACCTGGGATAGGTAGAAACGTATCTATTTTCTAACATATATTTTTCAGTAAACGTAGAAAACAGTGAAATACATGTTATATGATGTTGGTGTATATACCCTACCTGGGTAATAAGTTACACCTGTACCGGTTCCGCCGGTACCCGTTCCAGTGATACCTGATCCGCCGGTACCTGTTCCTGATCCTATGGATAAAATTTGGAATAATCTATCGTTACATTATGCAATATCTTTAGATTGTGAATTATTTCTGTCATGTATCAGTTCATATGCAAGTTTTAAACATCTTTTATGATATTATTGATTTTATTTCATTTTAAGAAGGATTTGATTGGCAGTTAATGCTATAAATATTTGATTTATGACTTTATCTATGTCCTACCTGATGGATAATAAGTGCCACCTGTGCCACCTGTGCCACTTGTGCCACTACCTGTTCATGTAATTTTAAATTGATTTTTAAAAATATATATATATTTATTCTATATAAATTGCGAAAAAAACAGACTGAATATTCTAAATCATTTACTTTACATTTAAGTTAATCATTTTGATTTAACATAAAATCAAAACAGCGATTATATACCTGTATTGTTGATTTAAATTGTGATCCTAACTGTACACGAAAGTATGAATTTTAACTGACACTTTAAATTGATAAATAACTTAAAAGTGCACTATCTATAACTTAATCTATAATCAACAACCATATACAATGTACTGGAGATTAGACCTTTTATTATTCTATATTGTATATTGTTAGTTCTACATGTATAATCACGATATTTATAAATATAAGAAACAATTTTACACCTGGGATAGGTAGAAACGTATCTATTTTCTAACATATATTTTTCAGTAAACGTAGAAAACAGTGAAATACATGTTATAGTGTATATACCCTATCCTACCTGGGTAATAAGTTACACCTGTACCGGTTCCGCCGGTACCCGTTCCAGGGATACCTGATCCGCTGGTACCTGTTCCTGATCCTATGGATAAAATTTGGAATAATCTATATCAGGAATAGTATTAGAATATTTAATATCCGGTATTGGAAACGTAGCGTTTTTTTACAGCATGTCAAAAGGTATAGGAAACATGTTTATTCTAGAGATTTTTCGTTTCAGAACGCCATTACTACATACTCCAGTAAATAAGAATATCTAAAAAAAAAAAATAATCGTGTTTTGATTAGAAATATGAAATTTGATTTAACGGGAAAATGTATGATTTATCGGTTACTGTTAACCTTTTCATCCCTGAATATCTGAATGTTATGCTATATTCTATTGTTCAAGACCAATCTATTATGGTATGTAGGGTTGAAAGGGTTTATCAGTTAAAGGATTCAAATACCTGTATGTTGAATTATATATTTTATTATATCATAGCTTTATTATCTGTTATTGTTTAATTTATGAAAATATATGATTTCTCTACCTGGATTAGGTGGATAGTAACCTCCTGTGCCTGGTTCAGCTGTGATATACAATTTATCAACAATTAAATTAGAAAACAATAAAACAATGAATGGATCTCAAGGTGCACTTCTAATGTACTTGATGTGAACTTGCCATATACTTGTCATGCTCTTGTTTGTACTTGTCATGTACGTTTCATGTACTTGTCATGTATGTGTTCTATACTTCTCATGTACTTTTCATGTAAGTTCCATGCTATTGTTCTGTACAGTCATGCCATGTTTGTCATTCACTTGCTATGTACGTGTCATACATGTGCCACGTATGTGTCATGTACGTATCATAAATTTGTCATGTATTTGTTATGTAACATAACTGTATAAAACATTTACATACTTACTTACACTAAAAGTAATATTTGTGACATAAGGTGCAAAGAGGGCACAATAGGTTGAATGTTATATTCGGTTCACTGCATTAAACTCTCTGGAGGGAATCGGAAACGGAACGGATTTGAATTATTCGAGTTATCATTAAGCTTCGAAAGCAATGGTAGCGTTTAAATTTTAAGTTTGATGCCACAGTGCCCTGTTTTGATAGTTTCTCCGATTAATAAGGTCTCTCAGTGTTTTCTCACTTTTCTCAGTATTATTTCAATTGTTCAAAGCTTAGTTATATAAAAGTAATTTACTTTTTATAATATTCCATGCAATATAACATCCGTCCTGGTTCTATGTATTACCTCAATCACAAGTTTTAAGAGTTCAATGTAAAAATGAAGCAAAATACTAAAAAATGTCCTTATTGTCCACCATTGCATACTTTTCCTACAAGAAGTGGGATCCATTAAGTGCTACAGGGCTGTGTCTGTGAATTACTGATTGTATGTAAAATTTTAGTTTTTGTTCTGGTATTTTGATTTTCTTGATAATAGCATTACAAGATGATACTATATTGTCATAACAGTCATAAAAATGGTTCGGAAACTAAATGTCCGAATGAATATGCGCTCACTATCAGGTGTAGTGTAATACGTAAGTACTATGAGCAATAAATACAATCGTGATGGTAAAATACTTACGAAATATACCTATACTTTCACGTGATATATAAAATCACAAATTCAATGTATTACTCGATATTATTACTAGGATACTATATTATACCGATTTATAATTTCTTTTTATTTCATTAGTCTATTAGCATTGAACATTTTCTACTCACACGATATTCTTAGGGAGACATTGCTCATTAGAGTGATATTAAAAAACATATCGCATGCGCAAATATGAATGCGTGCATCGATTGTTTTCTTCAAGATCACTTGAACGTTTGAATGCCGACTGAAATGTGCATCATCAAGTGAAAATCGTATCAACACAGATGTTGACATGTTTATAAGAATAATGTTCTCTTGAATATACTGAATCGCTATGATATAATAAATATAACATTCCTCAAGAGTTTCGCCTCAGTTGACAATTATTTTCTTGGGCGGACAATTTCCACTACCAACCTCTCAATAATGTTATATATATTAATACATACTCACGCACGCACAGAAATATATATATATATATACACTAAGGAGAAAAAATGTCAAGACAGTGCCTGTCCCGGATGGGCAGTAGATCCAAATCCGGTTCCAGCTCCAGTTCCTAACATATTATTATTCAGATTTCCGGAAAGTATCATATTGATACTTTAAATGTGGTTTTGAATACAATTTTGGTTATATCAATTGTTTTGGTATACATGACGATAAAAAGAACAAAACATTACCTGTTCCAGATGGGTAGTAGGTTCCACTTCCAGTTCCGGTTCCGGTTCCGGTTCCTACGTAATAAAGTCATAAAATGTATTAGTAGAATCAGACGTTCTAAAGTAAATACATGTATGTAAAAATAATACTTTCATTCATTTTAAATACATCTGAAATAGTATTTCAATAAAAACTGTCGGGTACATGTGAATTAAATCAATCGTAAAATAAATCATATACACTTCTATAAGAAGTTAATTTAAAGGGGTTTTGAATACAATTTTGGTTATATAAATTGTTTTGGTATACATGGAGATAAAAAGAACAAAACATTACCTGTTCCAGATGGGTAGTAGGTTCCACTTCCAGTTCCGGTTCCGGTTCCGGTTCCTACGTAATAAAGTCATAAAATGTATTAGTAGAATCAGACGTTCTAAAGTAAATACATGTATGTAAAAATAATACTTTCATTCATTTTAAATACATCTGAAATAGTATTTCAATAAAAACTGTCGGGTACATGTGAATTAAATCAATCGTAAAATAAATCCAATGTTTTGGTATACATGGAGATAAAAAGAACAAAACATTACCTGTTCCAGATGGGTAGTAGGTTCCACTTCCAGTTCCGGTTCCGGTTCCGGTTCCTACGTAATAAAGTAAATAGTATTTCAATAAAAACAGTTGTGTGCATGTGAATTAAATCATTCGTAAAACAAATCACATTCACTTCTATAAGAAGTTTATTTAAAGGGGCATTACCTGTGTTTACCAAAAAAAATTCATTTTTTTCTACTTTTACCACTTGTACTTGATGTACAATAACAAATAAGACTATAGACAGGCATAACAAGTCTTATATTCCTATATATTTTGTAAAAATAAGTTCAGGTCCAATGTGGTATTCATATTCAATTAATAAGGTTGAGTTAATCAATAGCGATTAAAAAAGTGCCAAACCTGGGGTTTTTCAAGCAATTTTCACAAAATAGACAAGAATTTAAGAATTTTTATGCCTGTGTATACCTGTTTTTTTTATTATTGTATATCAATCTAAGTAGTAAAAAGGGAAAAAGTATTTTGAAAAAAAAATTAAATGTTCCCATAGATATGACAATAAAATAACTAAATAAACATTTTCAAAAAAGTACATGATCCGGGTGGGTAAGTTCCGGTTCCGGTTCCAGTTCCTCGGTTATAAAAACCAAACAGTTACATGCAAGTCTTCAGATTTGTGACAAGGCTTTCAATTTTGGGTTTGATAAATAAAGAAATTATTTTTTAAAGTTTTAGACGCAAGATTTGAAAAATGTAATGTAATGATAAATTGATAGTCCGATTATGATGAGTATTGGATAAAGATAGACATCTGATAATTCCAGAAATTGAAACGTAGCAGAAATATGAATCAGTATTAAAATATCAGTTTATATGAGTATTTTTAGTTTATTTGTGCGCTGCTGTTATTGTTATCGTTGTATTTTATGAGTATACCTGTGCCGCCTGGATAATAGACTCCTGTTCCTGCAAAAAAGGGGGAAAATAAAATGGTAGTACCATTGCACGGAATTGACAATGTGTAACATATATATATATTTGCATATCAAAATACCCTTAGAGACACAACAAAACCAGTTTTTATAGGGAGGTGGTCTTTAGAGGTTGATTTGTACACAAATGGTACTATTGGGGGACAGCAAAAAAAACCGTCTTAATGACCAGATGGTCGCTAAAGCAGGTTTTACTATAAAGCAGATGTCCCTAAGGGGGTCTTGATATGCAAGTTTCACTATATATATATATATATATAATATATATATATATATATATATATATATATATATATATATATATATATATATATATATATATAATATATATATAGTTTAAAAATCGGAATACAAGTATTATAAGGGTAAAACTGGCTAAATATTTTCAAACTTAATTGGAAAATATTGAGAGTGATATTCGTGGATATACTTTTTAAGATTATTTCAATACAAATAGACACAGTGAATGTACTCAATCAATTTCCATTCATTGGAATCACCGGTCAAACTGGATTGCAATGTCTAGAATTTCTAGAATTGTTTTATTATTAATGTTATTCCAAGTTTTGTACTCTATTTAGCGTCCACTGAAATATATTTTTTGAGGTCACAAAAAATCCCCGCAAACATCTAGAGAAGGTTTTGGGACATATCAGTAAAACGAACAGTTATACATGAACATTTTTAGTTTAGAATGGATGCAAAATATAAAAAAACTTTGAAATTGTATAACATTATAAGTAACAATACATTTGTATGCTATAAAGCCGATATACAAATGAACAAAAGAGACTTAATGATAATTAAGATGGTTTCCTTTCAGCCATCTTATGACGCCAATGTCATCAATACAATATCAGATATATGATAGAAGTTATTTTTTTATTATTATGTACATGTTTTAAGCGTCTAATTAGGGTACCAATGCAGATCTGATGTGTTTTGAATGGGTTAACTCAATTATTGCACGCTACATATAAAGCATATACATTAGCTGTCAAACATTGAACAAAATCATGATTTTGATATAAAACTAAAACAAATAATATCATGATAAAGGGCATTGGTATGAGCATACAAAATATCAGTTTTCGACCAGAGGGTCGTGTTTGAAAATAAATTATATGTAAATGATTTTAGCACACTGTAAAACAGCATGTTTGAAAGCACATATGAAGCAAAGCATTTGTTCATGTTTAACCTGTTCAATTAACTATATGTTAAATCACTGTAATACGACATCATTAACCCTTTCAACCCTACATACCATATTAGACTGACCCTAAAGAATTGAATAGAACATTCTGTTGAGATATTTAGGGGTGAAAGGGTCAAACCATCAATTGTATAATTACCCTGTCCACTGCACATATTACAATATTTTGGACAGCTGTCCTTTGCAAATGTGGCGTACATTGCTTGGCGGCAAAAATCCGTCCCATACAAAGCACAATTTGTTTTATCAACGCATGTCCCTGCTGTTAAAAGGCAAAGCAAGTGGGTAATTGCGATTGCAGAATAAGCATCAAATAAAGCCAAATTTGTACCAGCAACCGAATTCCCATTTGAAACATTAAGATTAAACGAAGATATATATATATATATATATATAAATAATATAATATAATAATAAATAATATATATTTGGTAATATATAATATAATGTATAAAAAATATATATTATAAATAAAAAATTAAAATAATTATATTAATAAAATTATTATATATATATATATTATATAATTTAATTAAAATAATAATATAAAAAATATTTATAATAAAAAATAAAATTTAATAAAATAATATTTATAATAAAAATAATAAGAATAATATGAATAATTAGGAATAAATTAAAGACTATATATAAATAATAAATATTAAATTATAATATTAAATCTATAAATTAATTATATATTAATTAATTATTAAGAGATATATTTATATTAAATATTTATATAAAATAATATATAGTATATATTTATTATAATAGATATACATATATATATATATATTAATATAATAATAAATATATATTTATAAGAAAAATAATATTAATGATAAGAGAGATATTGATATAGAATTATTATATTATATTATAATATAATATATATTATAATTAATAAATGTAATCAATATATAAATTAAGTAAATTAATTTATATTATATTAATTTAATAATAAAAGTAAATTAATATAAATTTTTATATATATAGTATAAATATTATATAAATAAATATATAAATATAATTATATATAGTTTATTATAAATGTAATAATATTGATTATATATATAATGAAATAGTAAATAAGAGAAGATTAAAAATATGATAATTAATAAGAATAATGAGTAATAAATATAAAATTACCATATTAATATATAATAATTATAATTTTGAAGAAAAATTTATTATAATTATAAATATAGGATAAGATATATATTTGATAAATTATATAAAGTAATAAATAATATATATATTAATAATGAATTTTAGTTTTATTTAAATTATTAATAGAATTTATTTAATATTATTATAAATATAAAATATAATTAAAATAATAAATAATTAATTATAATTCAATTAATATTTTATAAAAACTATATATATATATATATATATATATATATATAAAAATATAAATTAATTATTATTTATATAAAAATATATATCGTATATTAATATGAATAAATATATATATATATAAATAAATTATTTTTATATATATATATATTATATAGATAAAATATAAAACTATAATAATAAATGTAATATATATATGTATATATAAATATATATATATATATATACATAAAATAATAATAATTAAAATAGTATATTAATAATTAATTATAATATATATATAATATTAAATAATTTTAAATATAATAATAATATATAAAACTATATATATATATAAATTAAATTTTAAAATTATAGAGAGTAATAATATATAATTTAATTATAAATTAAATATTGAACTTTATAATATTATAGAATAATATAAGATAATTAATTATATAATATTATATATATTATAAATTAAAAATATAAATATATAAAAATATTAAATATAAATTTATAATATATTATAAATATTAACTTAAAATAATTATATAATAATAAATATAAATATAATAAGAAATAAATATAATATTATTTTAAAGATATAATTATAAATATATAGATTATAATATAAATTATTTAATATTTATTTATAAGTATATTATTAATTATAATTATTTAATAATTAATAAATAAATATAATAAATATAAATATATATAATAAATAATTACTTATTATTTAATAAAAAATAAGTAGAATATATATATCAATATAATATAAATATTATATATATATAATAAAATGATTCACACAAGTACTTAAATAATTAAAAAAGAAACCACCATGCCGAATTAAACTATGCCTATTTTTTAAAATTTTAAGTTAAAGGTATATGCGCATTTGTACGTAGCTTCTAACTGCCTTAATTTCGTGAGTTGCATTGTATGATTAAAAAAATAAGTGCTTATCTGCCACTTTGGAAATAAAAAAAACTAGAACATGACATAAATTTAGCTAGGTCAATTCAGTGAAATTACAAAAGAATAATTATCAATATTCAATGTAAAATCAACGCATCTCATAAACATCGTCCTAATTTAATTTTGTATGTTTTCTCATAAGCTGTACTGAAATGAATTGGTATTTGAGACTAATGCATGAATGATGAAGAGTAAAGTTGGTATGAATGGTGTAAATATTTTCAAAAGTGGCACAACTAAACCAAGCATATTTATTCAGCAAAACCAAGCATTAACGCATACACAGTTGCTAATTAAGCTATTAGTATTATAATTTCAGTGTAAGCATGATGATAGACTTAAGCAATACAATTCATTGAGATAAATAAAGCAGTATGATTAATTCAAATTATTAGTCACAAAAGCAATTACGAAGTTTGATTAACTTATCGACAACTGAAGCAACAATTTGACTAACCTATTTAAACGGATGGTAAAGTCCACTCTCGGAATTCAGGGGGACACGAGTCGAAATCCAAGTTTTACGATAATTTGACTTGCAGCATTAACCAACTCACCCTTATTTCATCACAAGAGATTCATCCGTTGATATTAAACGATATACTAAACCGTGTCCGGTACGGTAGCAAAGGAATTACAATTAGAAGGTAAGGGGAATCTCTGGTAAAATGTTATTCTCTGGATAATTGGAATTTCAATACAACTGGGATACAGTCAAAAAATTAAGACCACTGTCTATAAACCTGTAGGTTGAGACGAAAGGAGATTTTCGAGTTCTCCAATTGTCAGGTATCATTCTAGGTTTTTCCAGCTGCTATCACGTGACTTTTAGCCCTTGCTACTTCCGTTTTTCGTTGTTTACATAGGTCACAAGAGCAGATGCTCAATTTTATAAAATTGAAATATATATAATATAATTATTTATTATATTATAATTTTTTTTTTTATTTTATTATATTTTATTTTTTTTAAATTTTATTTATTTGTTTATAAGTTTTTTTTATTTTAATATATTATTTATATTTTTTTTTTTTTTATTTTATATTTTTTTTTATTTTAATTATTTTTTTTTATTATTATTTTAAATATATTTTATTTATTTTTTTTTTTTTATTTTTTTTTTACAAAAGTCACAATGTAATGTGTAAAACAAAAATACAGAACTGAATTTTTATATTTATTTATTTTTGTTATTTAAAATTTTTTTTTTTAATTTTTTATTATATATATTATTTTTATTTTTTATTTTTTTTTTAATTTTTTTATTTTTTTATATATCAATTTTATTTTTTTTTTATATTTAATATTTTATTTTTATTTTTTTTTTTTTTTATTATTTATATTTATTTATTATTTTATTTTTATATTTTATTTATTTTTTTTTTATTATATTATTATTTATTATTATAATTTTTTTTTTTTTTTATTATTATATTTAATTTTATTTTATTTTTTATTTTTTTTTATTTATATTTATTATTTTTTTTATTTTATTTTTTTATTTTATATTTATTTTATTTTTTTTTTTTTTTTTTTTTTTTTTATTTTTTTTTTATTATTTATTTTCATTTTATATATTTTATTATTTTTTATTTATTATTTTGTAATTTATTTTTTTATTTTATTATTTTTTTTTTTTTATTTTTATTTTTTTTTATTTTATTATTTTATATTATTTATTTTTAGTTTTATTTTTTTTATTTTATTTTTTTATTTTAATTTTTTAATAATTTTTTTTTATTTTTTATTTTATTTATTTTTTTTAAATTTTATTATTTATTATTATTATTTTATATTTTTTTTTTTATATATATTATTTATTTTTTTTAATATATTTTTTATTTTATTTTTTTTTTTTTTATATTTTTAATTTTATATTTTTTTACTTTTTTTATATTTTTTATTTTTTATTTTTTTTTAATTTTTTAATTATTAATTTTTTATTATTATTATTATTTTGTATTTTATTTTTTTTTTTTAATTTTTTTTATTTATTTTTTTATTTTATTATAATATTTTTTTTAAATCTTTAATTTTTATTATTATTTTTCATTTTTTTATTTTATTTATTTTTTTTTTTTTTTTTTTTTTTTTTTCTATTTTTTTTTTTTTTATATTTTTTTTTTTTTTTTATTTTTTTTATTATATTTTTTTTTTTTATTATTTAATAATATTTTTTATTTTTATTTTATTTTATTTTTAAATTTTATTTTTTTTTTTTATTTTTTTTTATAATTTTCTTTTATATTAATATATTATTTTATTATTTTTTTTTTTATTAATTTTTTTTATTTATTTATTTTTTTTTTTATATTTTCTTATTATTTATATATCTTTGCTATTTTTTTTTATTTTATTTATTTTTATTTTTTTTATATTATTTTATTTATTTTTATTATTTTATTTTTTTTTATTTTATTTTTTATTTATTTTTTTATTTTTAATTTTATTATATATTTTTTTTTTTTTTTTTATATTTTTTATTATTAAATTTTTTTTATTTATTATTTTTATTTTTAAAATTTATTTATAATTTTTTTTTTAAATTTATATTTTTATATAATATATTTTTTTTAATTTTATTTTTTATATTTTTTTTTTTTTTATTTTTTTTTCTTTATATTATATTTTTTAATTTTATTTTTTTTTTTTTCTTTTTTTTTTTTATAATTATTTATTATTTTTTTTATTTTTTTTTTATTTTTTTTTATATTTATTATTAAATTTCATAAAATTTAATTTTTTAATTATTTAAAATATTTATATGTTTTTATAATTTAATTTATTTTTTTTATTTATTATTATTTTTTTATATTATATTTTTTTTTTTTTTTTTTTTAATTTTTTATATTTTTTTTTTTATTTTTTATTATTTACTATTATTATTTTTTTATTTTTTTTTAAATTTTTATTTTTTATATTTTTTTTTATCTTTTATTTTTTATTTATTTTTATTATTAATTTTTTTTTAAATTTTATTTTTTCTTATTAATTTTTTTATTTTTTTATAAAAATTTAATTTTTTTTTTTTTATTTTAATTTTTATTTTCTTTATCTAATTTATTTTTTTATATTATTTTTTTTTTTTATTTATTTTTATTTTTATCTTATTTATATTTTAAATTTATAATATTTATATTTTTTTTTTTTTTTATTTTTTTTTTAATTTTATAATTTTTTTTTTATTATTTTTTATAATTTTTTTTTTTTTTTATTAATTTATTTTTTTATATTTTTTTTTATATTATTTATTTATAAAATTTTTTTTAAATTTTTATTATTTATTTTTTATTTATTATTTTTAAATTTATATTTTTTTTTAATTTTTATTTTTTTATTTTTATTATATATATTTTTATTTTTATTTTTTTTTTTTATTATATTTTTTTATTTTTTTATTTTTTTTTTGTAATCTATTTTTATATTTATATTTTTTTTTATTTTATTTTTTAAAATTTTTTTTTTTTTTTTGTTTTTTTTATTTTTATTTTTAATATATTATTTTTTTATTTTTTTTTTATATTATTATTATCTTTTTTATTTTTTTAATTTTTTTTTTTATTTTATTTTTTTTTATTTTATTATTTTTTTAATATTTATATTTTTATTTTTTTTTTTTTATTATTTAATTTTATTAAATTTTTATTTATATTTTTTTTATTTTTTTTTATATTTTATTTATATTTTTATTTTTTATTATATTATTTATTAATTATTTTATTTTTATATTTTATTATTTATTTTTTTATATATTATTTTTTTTATTATTTTATTATATTATTTTATTTTTTTATTTTATATTTTTTTAGATTTTTTAATTTTTATATTTTTATTAATTTAATTTTTATATTATTTTATTTTATTTTTTTTTTATTTTTTATTTTATTTATTTATATTTTATTATTATTTTATTATTATTTTTTTTATATATTAAGATATTTTTTTTTATTTTTATTTTATTTTATTATTATTATAAATTTTTATTTATATTTTTTTTTTATTTTTTTTTTTATTTTTATTTATTTATTTTGTTTTTGTTTTTTTTTTAAAATTCAGTTGTTTCCATTATGTTTACAAACTTTATGTAGTTTGGGCTTATCTAGCAGTATAATGTACAAGTATTCCTTATCAACACATCTGATATAAGTCATATGCGGGAGATTAATTAGTACACTGTGTGATAATTAGGAAACTAAATATCATACGTATCTTATTCACTATTGTAATAATTAGAGTGTTATGTACGTTTCTAATTAACATTATTAGTACAAGTAGTACATTTAGATTTCCTTAGCAAATAGCCTTATAAGTATGTAGAATAGTGATAGCATGGGAGTATTAAAGAGATTTGTGTGATCGGGCATCATGTATAACAGGAGAGAGGAAAACGAGAAACGGAGTTACACATGTGAAGGGTCCAACTGAAGACATCATCTAAATAAAACATCTTGACCAGAAACTACAACAATATTCTATGTCCGTTATATTGTTGTTCAGACGTTAATGTCAAAGGACTAGTGACAATAATCTGGGCTTCAAATATTATTTCTTGATCAATGAAAAAATGATACATACCGGAAATTGCTATGGCTAACAAAGTTCAAGCGGCGCAACAAAAAAATCCGGACCCAAGACGGATTAAGTAAGAACTTGAAAATGGTCAGCTGCGTTTTTTCCGTGATATCTAATACTAACAACAAACATATATCAATGTCTCCATATACGAATAAATAAAACTTACCTGTGCCCGTACCCGTCATCGTACCCGTCATACTTGCTGTGACAAAAAAGAAACACATCATCAAATACTAGTACAAGACATAATGCTTTTCTTTTCTTGAGAAAAATACCACAGAAATAACCCTTTATTTCCATGGCTAACATAACCCATGTAAACTATAATCAAACTGTATAAAATTATGCCATACACTTTATAAACTCCAGGGTGACAGGGTAAAGAAATTTTACATTTTAAATTCCCGGGGACAGATTTCTGGCAGAATATAGTCATGAAGAAATATTTTGATTTTTATTCTTGGGGGGTGGGAGCGTATCCACTGAATTAGATCAATGTAATTGTAATAAAAATGCTTATATACATTTCTTCAACTGAACAATATTATATGATTCTGTGGCATACATTTGCAACACTCATGTGTACATTCATGTATATATATATTGGAAATTTGCGACTTTTCCGAATATTTATGTAAACTGAAAGTGAAAATGAAAGTAGTAAAATGTACATGTATTTTTACTTACAACACTTGTTACAGAACCTCTGACAATGGGTTGATACCCACTGTGCGTACTGAGCATCAGTGCAGACAGCGTTTCCATAGGAACTGCAGTTGTCGATTGTATCTGCGCAGGTCCCACCAGCACCAACGCTAATAACACCAGTACCTCCGCTACTACCACCTGTAATATTGCAAATCTCATTTCAAGAAACTACTATTTTAAAAGGTGATGAATGATCAATCATAATCCGTTAAATATCTCTCTACGCTTAATCAGTAACTGGTATATCATTAACATTGAAACCCACTAGTAATCAACAAATCCACCCGTGATCGTATTGATTTCATTTCACACCAAGTGAGAACTAGCAGCATGTTCAGGTAACAATAGCTTGTAACGGAATGGGCTGTCTTCAAATGCTAGACGGAGGAAGCCCTAAAACCCTGGTGCTTATATACGAATGTCAATTCAGAACAAACAAAGAACACCAGAAATCTAGACGTTTCTCCTGATCAAAGAGAACAAAGAAATACTAGCGCCCTGCATATCGAAATCTGTCAGTTTCACCTGATGTAACTTTTCCCCCACATAATCATAACCAGTATTATTTTAGTAAATTATATTCTTCAATTGACAATAAAAGTGCCAAAACTTGTTTTACACGAATGACGATGACTGATAATGATCTATTTAATATTACAGTTGCAACGAAACATAAACTTTCACTTAAGTACTATTACAACAAAAATTAATTTACTTTCATAAAACTTGAATGATATCCAGTAATATAGATATTGCCTTGATTTTATATATACATGTAAATATGAAACCATAATATATTGTATGTTATATATGAGTTAATGTACAGTTTTAATATAATCTTGTTCATAACATAATTTCATGCTATACAAAAATTCATACACAGTTTTAATACAATTTTGTCCTGAATGATAGTTTATAACACACACGTGTTGAATAATACCGATGATTCTTTTTTAGGAAATTCCTCCTTATCAAAATAATTTCCCAAGGAAAAAATCCTCCTTGAATAATAATCTTCCCGACTCTTTCTAGAATAATGTTAATCTATTACAATGAAACTTGCTTTTTTAATTTACTCACATAACACTGTGATATTTATTTTCAATATTGATTTTATAACTTCCTTCCCTTCCGAGTCGAATAAAGTTCACGGCCGATTTTTTGTTTTCTTTTTTTTTAAATCACTTGAATATTTGAAGCTGTTTCCAATAGAGTTTTTGATCGTGTTTCTCCTTTGAAATCAATCGTGGTCATCGATTTCAACATCTCCTGGTGTCACATCGCCCGTTTTCTGTTCTTCTTCATCTTGATTTTTATCAAATACCTCTATTTCAATGTCATTCATAGTCTTCATTTTGTTCAGCTATAAAGTTCATGTTATATATTTCTTTAATGTTCGTTTTAGATAAGTTCTGGTCTGGGTATGCGTCTGATTTTCCTTGTATCACAATTATGTCCATAATTTCACCTGATACCTTTCTACTGTCTGTTGTTTGTTAAAGTCATTTTATATAAATTTTACTACATGACGTAGGTTGCGCCGTTGTTCAAGTAATTCTTAACTTCTCCAACGATTATATCTTAAACCTACTTTTAATTTGAAAAATCATAATTTACCAGTAAAAGTGAGGTTAACTTAGATTATGATAAAGTTAAACATAGGTTCTTTCAACAACTTCTCGATTTTCTTCGTCCTGGTTAAATTCGCATGAACCAAACAAACATCACTTTTATATTGTTAAACCTAGTTTTTACTCAACCAAATCTCCAGTAAATCACCCGTAAATGAATACTTTAATCCTAGTTAACTAAATACAACAAAACCTGCCCTAGCGACCACCTGTGTATAAAGACCACCTAGTCACCCGTTATTTGCTGTCCCCAATAGTACCTTTTGTGTAAAAATCAACCTCTACCACCTCCCTATAAAGACTAGTTTTGTTGTGTCCGTAAGAGGGTTTTTAAATACAAGTTTCTCTGTATAGCTCGAATTCTCACTTACTGGCGCAAAATGAGATTTGATTGAAGAATACAATGCACTAGGTTCAACTTGAGAAAATTTCATTATGGAGCATTTTCAATGAATTATACGTAGAATTCATAAACATAAACTATGTTCAAAACGTGTGATAGCTTGGAATATATATGACGTATATCTAACCTGATGGATAAACGACACTGGGTGCATTGGTTCCAAAATGAAGACTGAAACCTCCATCTACATACAAAGAAAAGAATATGAATGAAGGAATGGAAAGTAATTCTAGGAAGGTAATTTTAGGAAGGTAATTTTAGAAAGAAAATTCTTGGATGGTAATTCTAGGAAGGTAATTCTATGAAGGTAATTCTACAATGGTATTTTTTTAAATGTAGGAAGATAATTCTAAGAAGGTCATTTTTAAAAATTCTAGGAAGGTAATTGTAGGAAGGTATATTTTTTTTAATTTCCAGGAAGGTAATTCTAAAATCGTCATGGAAAAAAACACACTTAGCTAATGTTCCATTAAGGTTAGATATTTAAATGAAAAATATTATATTGTATTAAACATTAGAATAATCAAACAAAATTTTTCATTATTGTATGAAATAAAACAGTACCCCCTCCTCCGGTGCTTCCTGAAAGAAAAAAATGGTCTTTAGTAGCACATTGCAAAGTAAGTGTCTGATATTTAAATTGAAATTGTATTTTGTATTCATCGTTGTATTGTTATTAAATTTACTCTGATGGAATTATATACCAGTAAAATATTAAGTACTATACATTATCTTCGATAGGATATTACTACATTTATTACTAATTTAAATGAAAAATATTATATTGTATTAAACATTAAACATAATTTTTCATTATTGTATGAAATAAAACAGTACCCCCTCCTCTATACATTATCTTCGATAGGATATTACTACATTTATTACTGATTTAAATAAAAATATTATATTGTATTAAACATTTTATAGCTACATCAAAATAATTTAACATCTATGAAATAAAACGGTACCTCCTCCCATGGTTCCTGAAAGAAAAAAATATTAGTAGTACATGGTATTCAAAGTATAAGATATTTAGATTTAATATAATTTTATTATCATATTGTTGTTATTGATTTGTTATGAAGTTGTTTTCACTTATATATAAGTACTACAAATTATCTTGGACAGGAGATTAATATCATCAGTGAATTCCTGAATCAACTTTTACTACTTGTACTTGATGTACAATAACAAATAGGAGCTATACACAGGCATAAAAATCTTATATCCCAAAATATTTTGTGAAAATAATGTTAGGTCCCGTGTGGTATTCATATACCAAAAGTAAGGATTAGTTAATCAAATGCAGTTTGAAAAAAAACCTGGATTTCTCAAGCACTTTTCCCAAAATTTATAGAAGTTTAAGATTTATATGTCTGTGTATTGTCTATGAATCTATTTAGTTAAAAAGAGGGAAATTAAAACAAAACACACACACAGCTTATGTCCCATTGAGGTTAAATATTTAAATGAAAAATATTATATTTTGCATTAAACATTAATCATAATTTTTCATTATTGTATGAAATAAAACAGTACCCCCTCGTCTATACATTATCTTCGATTGGATATTACTACATTTATTACTGATTTAAATGAAAAATATTATATTGCATTAATTAAACTCTTTGGTAGCTACATCAGAATAATTTAACATAATTTTCATTATTGTATGAAATAAAACGTTACCTCCTCCCATGGTTCCTGAAAGAAAAAAAATACTAGTAGTACAGGGTATTCAAAGTATTAGATATTTAGTTTAAATATAATTTTATTATTATATTGTTGTTATTGATTTGTTATGAAGTTGTTGTCACTTATATATAAGTACTACAAATTATCTTGGACAGGAGATTAATATTATCAGTGAATTATTATTATTCATTGAAATGAAAAATATTATGATGCATTAAAATTCTTTTGCAGATACATCGGAAGAATTAACCCTTTCATTCCTGAATTTCAAATGGTATGATCTTTTCTATTGTTTCAGATCAGGCTATTGTGGTTTGTAGGGTTGAAAGGGTTAAACATAATGTTTCATTATTGTATGAAATAAAACGGTACCTCCTCCCATGGTTCCTGAAAGATAAAACATATTACTAGTGTATGCATAATTATAATATAATATAAATGATATATTATTGATTTCGTTATGAAGTTGTTGCCAGTTATATATATAAAGTGTTTACAAATTATCTTGGGCATGAAATGAATGTTAGAGTTTTAAATAAAATATATTATGATGTATTACAATTTTTGGTATATACATAGGAAAAAAATAAACTTAAACTTAAATTTTCATTACTGTATGAAACAAAATGGTACCTCCTGTGCTTCCTGAAAGAAGAAAAATAAACTGGAAGTAGTACAAACAAATATTAGATATTTGATTTGAATATATTTTATTAGTGTTATTTTTACTTTTTTAATGGCGTTGTTACCAGTTATAGATTGAAATGTTTTATAAAGTAGAATGAAGAGTGACAGTCCGATTCACATAATTTGGCGGAGCGGAGTAACCTTTTGATTATCATACGGATGTTTCTACTCACTTTTCGGTTATGACAAGCTGCACAAGAAAAACGTTTTATTCTTCACTTAATACTCTCCTATGTATGGTGACAATTATTACAATATTGTAGTCAGTGTAATTTTAATAGTATGCTTTATTACCTAAAATTTAAATTCGTCCTGGTCAAGAAAGGGTTTACAATTCTCTGCCCCGCCAGGTTATATGTTCAGATTTATCAGATTTTACAATACCAGTGGATATTTGAACCTCCAATTCCATAAGAATACGATGAATTAAATATAACAACGAACTCAAAACAAAAAAATGGCAAATCCCAAACTGGTTATGAACACGTGTCCGGAAGGAGTCAGCATCCCCAATGCAATGAGTGGTTTAAATGTACCACACCTACCATGAAAAATACCCAGTTTTTAAGTTTAATCTCTAAAATCCCACAATCTTCATCTAACACTCGGTTGGCGACTGAACAGTCACGACATTTTTATCATGGAAATCGAACCTAAAACCATCCGCTTGGGAAGTACAATTCAGTCATCTGAGTCAATCTGAACGGTTTACCAACCAGATGAGTCACTATGAATGGTTTACCACCTAATGAATCACTCTGAATAGTTTACTAACCAAATAAGAAACTTTAAACGGTCTACCATTCACTATGATCAGTCTACCAGCCAAATGTAGATCGATCTACAAACCATCTGGGTCACTATATATGGTTTACCAACCAATTGAGTCACTATGAACGGTGTACAGGCCAAATGAGTCACTATGAATCAGAATGGCTTACCAACCACCTGAATCACTATGATTGGCCTACAAACCAATTGAGTCACTATGAATGGTTTACCAACTGAATCATTGATCAGTCAACAATACAGGAATTGCTATGATTACTTACCTCCGCATTTATTACAGAAAGCTGCACAATTGTCTATAACCCACTGAGTATACGTTGAATCGGAACAAACTGACTGTCCGTAGCTCTCACAATTGGGTATTTTGTTAGTGCATGCTGTAATGTTCAAATTGTAAGTATGCATGAACTCGTCGTAATATGGATTCGTTCCCGCGCAAAGGATCGCCATTAACTCATCTTGACTCACTCAAATTAATAATTTGTAGGATCTAATGTCATAATCTGGGAGTGAAAAAAGATTATAAATTAATATGACATTCTTTATAAGGTATGTAATTTCACTGTGACGAAACAATCAGCAATAATTTTTTTACTTTTTTTTTGCTAAAATGTCATTCATCATTTGAAGTGCGGGACTAAACCTGAAACTTTGTTGAAAATGAAAAAATCACATTAACCATTTGGTTAAAGCTATGTATATATATCATTGAATAAACTAATTAAAAGTTATAATGCTCAGACGAAAAACTTTCAGTTGAGCTCAATTTTAAATGATTTTCTAATTAAAGCATACAAGGCCAGATAATTTAAATGGAGTAAAGTGTGTTAGCTTTAGAAGAATTTAGGATAAAAATATACTATTTGCATACCATTTGGTTTACCACTGGGTTCACATTCAATTTTTTTTATTTGTAAGTTTTTCGTGTATCACACAACAGGGAAAAAGTAATGTTTGAATGATTTAGGTTGGTTGCTTGTTGTGCAACAATATACTGCATTATATAAATGTTTGAATAAATTAACAACAACGAAACTTCAGTATTTCATAGGATGTATAAATATAGACAGACATCAGATTATAGAACTGGGAAAACTGCACAAAATCACTATGTTAAACGTATACTATTCTTTTTTAAAATAGTCAAAAAAAAAGCGTGTTTTAAATGGAGGAAAGTGTGTTTTAGAAAAAAAAAAAATTTGCAACCATTTGGTTTAACGTTCAAACTCTGGATACACAATTTATATCCCTATTAACAATTCATGATACTGTAAACGTATACTATTCTTTTTTAATAATAAAAAAAAACAAAAAAAAAACACGGCAATTCATGACATCACCACATCACCAATCATGCTTTTCACAGGACTTGACCTTTTTACTGAATTTGACCCGTTCATCGAACTAGAAAGGTTTCCATGGAACATTTCCGACGGGTGCGGCATGCCAGCAGAAGACGCTGACTCCTTCCGGACATCCGGTCTTATCCCGTTTGGGGATTCGTAATTATTCTTCATGTTGAGACCATTTTCACATCTAATTCGTCGTGTTATAATGGACTTGAATTTTGATTATTGATTGGTACTTCTTCAATTTTACTTTCATAGAATCTTCAATCAAGGGATTATGTTGATATTCACAGAGATATTACTTACACGCGTGGTAAAAGAATTATAATCTGTAATAGGCAATCTTCAGTTGGTAGTAAAATTATTTAATCAGAATTTATTGTAAAAGACAAATTACCTTGTGTACCACTGCCTGTTATTTGCATTCCACCAACTAATTAAAAAACAGAGGTATATCACATGATGGTAAATTATGTAAACAACTTTAAAATGATTTTCTTTACTCACGCCAGAAACAGATAAAAAAAGTATTATGTTTTTTTTATCGTGATTTATATTTATTTTAGGCCTGTTTTTATACTCAAACTTGTTTAAGGTTATAAAAAACCTGAAACATGTTTTAGTCACACACCATGAACATGTTTTAAGCAGAAAATAAACGCAATGGTTGAAAACAGCGTTTGCATATGAATATGAAAATGAAGGTCCCACTAATTAGTGACAAGAAGAGTCTTTAAGCGACAAAAAAATTATCGTCAAGAACAATGTAATAAATCAAGTTTCTATACACTAAAATATATACAGAAAAATAACTTAAACTGATTGATTTACATCTGGAACAAGTATATTGAAAGTCAAAGAAATAGACGAGAGCTAAGCTATATCAAAATGTTTTCAAATATATACCAAACAATTTGTTAAATTTTGTTAAAATATGTTTCTGTATATTTATTGTATATAAACTTGAAATATAATTTATTAAATCGTTCTTGACGCTAATTTACTTTTGTTTCTTTTGGTCCCTAATTAGTGAGACCGGAATATGCTAAATAATCTTAATCTGTTTAAACTTTGATCTTGATTGCGTTTGAGAATTCCTTTAACCATTTAACCACACAGTTTAAACCACACCATTAACAACCTTAACCGTAAAAATGTTTTAAACCAGGTTAACGGTTAAGAATTAAAAAAAAAAACAGGCCTTCAGCTACTAATAGATTGAGAAAAAAAAGAATTGTTACTTATAATAAGATTTAATGTCCTTCAAAGGGAAGTATCAGTATGCAAAAAAAAAACCCAGAAAAACACTCAAATTTCACAAATCTGTACAATACAAAGCTTCATTGCAAATTTGTTCATACTTAATACTCTGTAACTGATATACATATTGCCGTCTTTCACTTGATAAAGGCCAAGTGGCCGAAAATGTGTGAAATTTGAGTGTTTTCCTGTTTTGTTTTCTTTTTTTGTTGTTGTTACTTATAAAGCTGTCAAATATACTTGATTCAACTTGTTGTTTGCGTACATCCTTTAATTGATATCTTCCTTCTTGTTTCAGATATTATGAGTGAAGAACATACAAATATATCATAACAATATTGTATACATTAAATAGCTGATAATGTTTTTCTTAGATTTTTTTTTTCGTGTCTACACAGGTTTGTATTCGTATCTAGAAACTAAAAACAAAGTTTTGAATATACATCGTGATACAAAATACAATCAGAATAACACGTATTATATGTTAACTCTAAAGCTACATAAAAAAAACCAATAATTGATGTAATTCATCAGTTTCACGTTTTTTTTTCAGAATAATAATTGAAATGACTTACTTTGACCGCTTGATGGTTGTATGTTGCATTGGGGTTTTGAACAACAGGAATTTGGTTCTTGGACCATTGTACATCCGTGTGGAAGTGTATCGTAGTGCGGGCATCTAGAAGGGGAAGACAAGGCAAGTATTTTATTACCTACATATATAGAATAAAACCTGTTTTAGCGACCACCTGTATATACAGATCACCTGGTCACAAATACCGTTTTTTCTGTCTCCGATAGTACTATTTGTATACAAATCAACCTCTTTATATAAAGACCACCTACCTATAAAGACCTGTGTCCCTAAGGAGGTCGTGATATACAAGTTCCACTGTATATAGTAGTCTAATTCTTATACCTTGATAGGTGTAGACTTGTGAACCTTTTACTGAACTGGATGTGTTTACAATTTAGGTAATACTGGATAACGACAGTAAAATTACACTTGCTATAAGTATCTTTTAAACATACCTACCGCCGCCCAACAAAATTTGAAGCCCTTCACCGGCATTTGGTGACGTCTCCATATGAGTAAAATGTTCTTGAATGGGACGTTAAATAACAATAAACAAACAAACCGGCGCCCAATGAAGAATAAAACGCATTTCACGTGAAGCCTCTCCTAACCAAAAAGTGACTGACACAAAGTGATCCTATTAGTGAGGTGGTCTATTCAATGAGATTCTTTAGTTATTAAATATTCATCAAGATACTAAAAACCCGTGGTCTGAAATGCGATGTGGCCACATAAGTTAGGTGGTCGTTGGACGAAGTTGCACTATAAATATAACTCAAAACACAACAGCTGTATAAATGGTAATACCGACTCTCTTCAACTTGAAGTATACGTAGGTTTACTTTTGGTAAAGCTAAATCTTAGATTTGAATAAACTTGCGGGTGTGACCGGTCAATAGGGGATGCTTACTCCTCCATTACATCTGGTTCCACTTCTGAATTTCCAGAGGTCCGTGTTTGTCCAATGTGCAACAGATTTGTATATGTATCCTAGACATCCTGAAGATTTATACATTGGTATCTGAAATTTCATATTCTATACAGAACATTTCGGGTAAGGTTAATGTATATTGAAGTCAATGAAAATTATGCAATTTGCAATTTGCAAATATAATCTTTTTTTTTCGTGAAGTGGTACTGATCTAGTGGAATGAGGCTTGGTAAAACAAATCGACCTACTTTTCTGTGCACTGGTAGAGTCCTTTGGTTGCATCTTTGCACACACAGTCATACTTGCATGGTACTTCCCATGTCTGGCCTTGTTGATAGACCTGTCCCTCATATAAACATCCTCCTCCTTCAATAAACGATATTGTAAAATCATTGTATGTCAACTTATTATCTAAAAGTATTTTATTTAAATCGAAAACAGATGAGCTATTTCTACATTACAAACCTCAGAATTTTATTAGATAATAGTTGAAGAAAATACCCCAAAACACCATAGAAAAAAACAAAACCATCAGCAAGAAAAATCCCAATAATAGATGTTATGAAGAAGAGGTCTTTTCCTGTATAATCTATAATTTATTTACAATAATCGTACTTTAAGAAGGAATGTAACCAAAACTTAACTCAGATATATGCATTTTAGTAATGGGACTAATACATTTAACACGTAATAACCGAAAACGTTTGTGCGATACTAGTATCTCCAATGGTGATGGAACGTAACTCTATGTAATCTTCCCGTTGAAATGACGTTACCGCATGATATCGTCTGCTAGAGTCATTCTATCACTAACAGAAACAATAGTCCCGCACAAACGTTATCGAGTAAGCCAAAACGCTTAATTCTTTCTTCCCGATTGCCATTTTGACTCTATTTGTGACATCAAATTGTGGAATGAATGTTATCTACGTACTTATGTCAGTGAAATACTGACAGCATGATATAAATTTCGTAAGGATAGCATCTTCTCCCGAAATGAATTAATAGAAATAACGTAAAAACTCTTGTCTTTATGGGGTGGGGTAAGATAACATTTCACGTCAAAATTATGACGTCATAGTACATTTTTCTGTGTCTTCACCAGAGGGTGACATAACACCTCAAGGGTGGGCAAATATTCATGTCAACCGAAAACAAGGCAATAATTGTTTTATTATGCCGAAAGGCAATAAAACTTAACTAACAAACTGACCTACGTTTGTAACACGTGTGACATAGTGCCTTCGTTACTCAACACTATCGATATGTTTTATCGTTCTTTGTGTCGTTTTTTTTAATCTTAAGCCTCCATCAAGGTTGACTCCAGCAAATATATTTGACAACGATATATCAGTGCTGTCAAATCTTTAAATTTTGATTGTTGTTCCTCTCCATTCCAGTTTGCATCGAGTAATCTATGCGTTTTGGGACGGACATTTTATGTGCTAATTACCACATGGCCTACTAGGAAAAAAACGAACCGTACGCGCATCCATTTCTGCGCATGAGAGGGTGACATAAATTGCATAGAGGGTGACATAATTTTTTCCGGGTAACATGAAGAAATGTTTTAGATCACGTGAAATGATTTTGAAGTAACGATACATATTAGAGGTATAATAAATCAAATTGTCAACCGATATCAAAAGTCAACAATAGTTTTATTTTACATGATTATCTTATCTGACTAATTCATCTTAATGAAATACGAAGAGGAAAAACTATGTCAGAAACCATCAATGGTTACACTGGTAAAAAGTAGTGGTATGTGACACAATAGAAATCATGACGTCATTTCTATTATGACGTCATTGTAATCTACATGTACTAGTTGTTGGATTGTTATATCAACCTGCAGAATGATTTTGAGGTTAATATAACGATTAAACAAGAACAGGAAGTATAAAATAAGTTAATCAGCAACTAGAAGATAAGGCTATCTATTCTTATAACATGTTATTATATTATGATGTCCAGATACTGAAAGGTTGAGAAATTTAAAACTTCAAGGCTAAAATGTGTTCATGGTATGTTAAACTGTGAATTTTGGGATTGCTTGTTTTTCGTATCAATCAATATGAAAATTAGTTTGAACTAAGATAATACCTTGAACGCTCTACAAATGCAGGAATGGTAGTCAAAAACCATCTATTGTGAAATTGTCCGATATCGCAAGGGCAATACCTTTTACACAAAATTGTTTAAAGGGGCATTGGCTTTTCAAAACCAAATTCTTTCTTTTTTACTACTTAGATTGGTGTATAATATTATAAACATAATACCAAAGTTACAATGCTCAAGAAATTTTTCTTATAGTTCAGGTTGAGCTCCAATTTGAAAAGTATGTGTATTTTCTAAAGATAAAGTGGTATCATACAAGGCCAAATGATATCTCTAAACGTATAGCCATTTCCTAAATTTTTCTTATGTTGTGAAAATTTATTGAGAAACCCGTTTGACACTTATTCGTTTGCAAATGATTAATTCAAAAATTGTACCGGAAATAGAACAAACTGACCAGATCAAGTTTCCAAAACGTTTGATTTGAATAAGTTTATGTGAAGGGTAACTGGTCAGGCGTCAGATTGAAGTTATCCAGTCTGGATAACTAAGGTTGAACGGTGTACAGCTTTAGGCATTGTTCTGTTACTTTTCAATGTGTCAACTTTGTGTACACACGTGTATAGCTTTCGATTGTGACTATTGGTGACTATATATTCATTAGTTGCATAAATAACTGTAATTTGGAAATTCTTTAAGTATACAATATGACACCAAACTCGGTTCTAACTTCCATGTCATCAGGTAAGTACTAGATTATAACAAACGCCTTAGTGTAACGGAAATACCTGTCAGATAAGCTGATAAACAGTGGACATTTAGGAAAATGACAAATATTTTTGCATATTATATGCAATTATTATTTTGTGAGTAAAAGAAACATATTCAAAATCATTATGCAATCTAAATAAAAAAAGTACATGGGTGCTAGTAACAAGTCACAAGTCTGTCCTTAGAGTTCCCCTCCCGAAATACGTGTAACTATTACACATAGTATCAGCGGGTTGGTAGAAAGTTTGATTTAATGAGAAACCTACGAGATCTTTTTTCACAATCCTAGAAACGTGGTTTTAACGTTATGTTAGGGGCCTCCTTGGCCGAATGATCAGAGCATCTTTAAACCATGAAGTCTTTTTGTATTGCATTAATATACATAAAGTCGTGGTAAAATATCCGCAGGTACCCCCTAACTAATCCGCACCAAAGGTGCCTGGGTCTCCTTGGTTTGATTAGATAATCAAAATCATAAAGCATATTCTATATTGTATATGTATTTTGTCAGAGGATTTTCTCCATTTCAAAGTTTATGAAAGTGATATAAGCTGTCACAATGACGATTTTTGTCCAATGACATATAAACGAGAATATGATAAAATGTGTGTTCAAATACATTATCAAGCACATGAAACGTGGTAAATAATCTTCTTTTCTGAGTTATTTGCTTTATTAGAATTTAAGTTTTCCCGTACCTAAAAAATCCTACTGCATTTCCGTATGCAATGACCTTTCAGATAAACTCTTTGTGCTTCGTAATTCGGTCAGGAGAATCTAGGTCCTTTACGCGCTCGATCTATCAGCAACCTCGGGTCTTGACACAATTGGGCGTGTTAAATTGAATATTTTGTCCATGTCTCACTACAATACTAATACATTCTTTTTCTTTTAATAATATTTGATATATTTCTCTATTTTTTTTACCAAATTCAATTGAAGTTAACGTATTTACCAGTAATTACACTTTTTACCAAAACTTCTTTTGAGTCACATGTTACTTTCAATCTAGGGATTTTCAAAATCTGTATGCCATTTTCGGAGCTTTGCCTTTCTAATGGTCATGATTTCTGCAATCCTATTTCGTTTAGACTATCATATATTTTTTTCCATCAATTTTCCCATTATCACCTATGATATCATTTACATATTGAAACCCCGATTTTATCCAATTCTCAAATATTACCGTTTTACCCTTAAAAGTTATATTTTTATTACCCCAAATAATCACGTTTTTATTTCAAATGTATTTCTAAATGTAGTTTTAAAGTCCTTAATTTTATATCACGAATTCAATATATATCTATAAAAATCTGGAATTTCTTTTATTTCCGGAATATTGTTAAGTATGTCATTATTCATTTTAAAAATAAGATAATTAGGACCATATTTGTCATAATACGTTGATAGTGTAATTTCCCAGCATTCTGATGGATCACCATAAAGTCATCCATCTCTAATCAGAGCAGATTCGAGTCCCGCTGGAACCTAAATTGACTGTGAGAAAATTTTACAGTTTACATGCGGAGGGCCGGTGCTCTAGTAACCGGGCTCTGTCTTCTATCACTACAAACTGGTCATCACCATATGGTTGAAAGAGTGTTGAGTGTGGCGTACAGCACCATTCGTACAAATAAACAAACTTGACAATATGAGTATTGGTCGTACGTACAGCACCATTCGTACAAATAAACAAACTTGACAATATGAGTATTGGTCGTATTATTCTGGTTTTTACCATTCAGAAATAAACACTATTAATACATGTTGTACATTTTTGAAATATTGTTACAGAGAAATAGGGGTATCTCAGCATCTCCATGACACATACGAGAGAGAAATCCTCGACCACACAACATTCATACTAAAAACTTAAAAAACAATCTTTTCGGATCCTTGAATGTGTTTGTAAAAGGCAAGATGGAAAAAGACTTAGAAATGTTAGAAATACGTAAAGCTAGGTGTTACAGGTTACAAGATACTTTAAAGAATCTATTTTGAAAACCTTGTTTTACTGCAAAATAGTTTTACGATATATAGTTTACATGTTAATTAGTCCTTATTCTCTGATTTAGATAGAATAGGAATTAGCTGTGATTACCCCCACCCCCCAAAATTATATTTTTACTACTTGTATTTGATGTGCAATAACTAATAAGAGCTACACATAGGCATAAAAACCTTATATTCCTATATATATATTGTAAAAATAAGGTCAGGTACAGAGTGGTATACATATACAAATAGTAAGGTTGGGTTAATCAATTGCAAATGAAAAGAATCAAACCTGGGTTTCTCAAGCAATTTGTAAAACATTATATAGAAATTGAAGAATTTTTATGCCTGTGAATATCTATTCATTTGTTATTGTGTATCAATGGAAGTAGTAAAAAAGGAAAGACTTTTTAAAAAACGCAGCAACTGCCCCTTTAAGTAGAACTATGAACAGAACATAAACTGTGTGGGAAGATACAGATCATGTATATCATGTATTATGCATGATAAATCAGACCATTTTCTTAAACAAGCCTTAGACTTTATCACTGGGGATTGTGATTCAAAGTCTGATAGCAGTGTCTCGAAAGTTTGACAATGTCATTGAGAAAGAAAGCCTTATCGCAATTAACATTTTATTACAACATGCAGTGGAAGTGACACAGGAATGAAGAGCGCCACATGTACCTTGTCAGGACAAGGTTAATGACCAACGACGTCCAAAAATATGATTAAAATTTTGACCAGTGATAGTTTACACAGGCAGGTTACACATTTTCATTTATATAAAATGTTTTCATGAAGACTACACGTGACAGCACATCAAGATCGTATACAGATAAAATAAAATTTTGATATAAATATCGAATTTCTGTTAAACATTGTTATAAGAAGCTGTTTAATTCATCAACCCCTGTGTTCACATTTAGACTTATCCAAATCAGTGAATAGTATGATCTACTGTCATATTTCAGGGGTGAACAAGTTGATGTTGAATGTGTAGTTATTGTAGAATCCATATTCCAAATCATACACCCCTGAATTCTGACTGTGGACTTTACCATTCTTTGAAGTGGGTGAGTTCAAATGTGACTACTGGGTGCAGTGAATTCACACTTATATATAACGATTACATATAAATAGTTAAAATTGTCTTTACCTGGAACCCCAAATTTCAATGTACATTAACTATGGTCACCCTTTTGGTTTAACATTGGTTAATGTCAGGTTACATTTAACATGATACTGTGAATCCCGGTCTGGTTCTTTACCAATTATTGCGTAATATTTATTCTAAAATCAGTAGGTGTGGTACACGGAGTCCACATTTGAATGTTACACTGTTAATTTAGAATAATAAAAGAATGAATTCGCCATTTGGTGGTGCCGTACAGGTTATCATCCTTGTTTAATACCAATCCCTATAGCATTTATCTTGAATATTACATTGACAAAATATCGAAGTTACCTTCAAATCGACTGAGTAGATTAAATTTAAAATGAATATCTATCTATCTATCTATATCTATATATATCTATATATATATATATATATATATATATATATATATATATATATATATTATATATATATATGTGTGTGTGTGTGTGTGTGTGTGTGTGTGTGTGTGTGTGTGTGTGTGTGTTTTAGTTTGCATAACAGTATAATCATAGTCAATCCATACCACAAATAACTCTGACTATGAACACGTGGAAGACCATAATGGTGTATCAACATACGGTCAGTCAGTTGACAGATGCATAAATTAATCGAATAGTCAAGGCATTGCATTTCTGGATTATATATAATATATACCAATTGTATTTCCGAGATATCAATGATATATAATGCATGCATATAATTCATGAAAGCTTTTGTTGAATTCTAAAAATGAAATTTCAAAGTTGTCATGGCAATTTTTTTAAAAGGCCACTAGTCTGGGTATGAAAAACAAAATTCCCGAAATTAAAGAATAGATTAAAAGTCTTCCAAAAGACATGAAAAAGTAAGACCAGACTCGAGTGAGTTTAAATTAACTGTTCTGAGTATAAAATATAGATCCATTTTTCTGCCACAAGAAAAATAAATAAATACATAAATAAAAAATAAAATTGTTTAAAAAAGTTAAACAAAATAAGTTCAGACTCAAGTTTCATTAACTTATCTAAGTTAAAGATATAGGTCCGGTGTTTGCCAAAAGACCAAAATCATAGAAATTAAGAATAAGTCAAATGAATTGTTTTCAAAAAGTTAAAAATGTAAGTCCAGACCTCAAGTTTAATTAAATGTCCAGAGTTTGCCACAAGACAAAATTTAAATCCTTAGAATGAAGAATAAGTTAATTGTCTTGAGAAAACACTTAGAAAAGTAAGTCCAGATTCTAATTTGATTAACAGTTCTTAGTATAAAATTATAGGTCCAGTGTTTTGCCACAAGACACAAAACAAGTCCTCAGATTAAAGAATAAAGTCTGCCTACCGGCTTGTCTTTTTGCGATGCTCCTAGTTCTGCGAATTCCTTTCAAGGTTGGTTTTGCTGATGCAATCGTCAGAGAAATTAGGATTAAACAAAATATTTTCGACATTTTGAAGCAGAAACGGACCGAAACTATTCGAACGAAAGGAACGCCGCTTCTGTTGTTCCGTCTACCGAGTGTCCCGCTTTTATTTGGTATTGCACGAAGTTAAAGATAGCGCTAAGTTCGCTGTATGTTGACGTAATGATCGTCGGGTCATTTGTTTAAAGTTAAGATTTAAGTACGTCAGTTATTTTCAAATGTACTGTTTGTTCAAAACTCCCCAGTATTGGACACAATATTTGGGACATAGAGATTAGGATTTTAGGTCTGCAAACCGATTAAAATGGACACATTGTTTTAAGTACATGCAGGAAAATATGCTCCAAATTTTAACGTAGTATCCTTGATTCAGAATTAAGGAAATAAATCGCATTCTTATCAATAAATGTCTATCTATTTTCGTCGACGCGTATGTTTGTTTCCCTTGTTTGGGACATTGGCACAAATATTATTATGTGTATTTCTAGTAACTGAAATTTTTGTTTTAATTTTACAACGATTATCATAAATTAATGTCACTGAATTTATTTGCTTAAAATCAGCTAATTAGTATGTTGCGTTTCTGATAAATCTTAATAAAAGTGTTCTCTTTTTTCACACAAATTTATAAAATTCCATTTACCATTGAAATTATGAAATTAAAAATTTAATTCATTGAATAAATGCAATTGATTGCATTTTCAAACAATATATTCTTAAAGAGGACAGACGAAGATGAAATACAGATATAGCCTGTAACATATTTGTGACTTTTTTCAGTATAGGCCCATGTGAAAATCCAAAATATGTAAAAATTTAATTATCACCTTAATCATGAAATATTTCTTTCTATGAATAGATGTTATTGATTGCATTTTCAATCAACACATCTTAGATTAAGACGGCTGAAGGCGAAATAGAGATTAGCGTGATTTTCTCCACTTTTAGGCCTATGTTAAATGCTGAACTGTACGTATATACAGTAATGGGTCATAAACAAGTAGATATATATACAATATCTTTTCGCCTTCTTTTGACATTGTAAACAAACAATATCCCGTCTGACGAAACGCTCCGTTTGAAGTCGATATGTCCCGAGGTGTCCCGCTTCATAAATTCCGAAGTGCGTGATACGGATTTTTGCATGGCTGGTCTGATACGGATTTTTGCATGGCCGGTCTGATATTGATACAGATTTTTGCATGGCCGTCTGATATCGGATAATTGATTTTTTGCGATATCATACTAAATATATGATATATATCACATTTTCCTAGCCCTATCATAAAAACGTTTTCCATCTGAAACAAATAATTTCAATATTTCTAAGGATTAAAAACCCCAATCATTTATAGTGCTACACAATTATTATATCACTCAATTCATATTTCTAATACAGGAAAACTCGGATGCATTGTAAAGGTTTGCAAAGGATACATGGTTACAACAAGTACATTAGAATACGGCAAATTGAATATAATAAAGGTCTCAACATGAAGAACAATTGCCAATGTCAAACGGGATGGGATCAGGTGTCCGGAAGGAGTCCCTTGAAAGCATGGTACACCCGTCGTAAATATTGATAAAACTGATAAAGTAATGAAAATGATACTGACCAGAAGAAAGAGAATGGAATACAAATTAGGCTAAAAGAATCTAGCTCCACTTTGAGTTTCAAACAGTAAAATTTCAGTCGGGGTTGGGTGGACATTTGTTCATTCACGACAATTATATGAATGTATCGTAATTCTCTCTCTCTCTCTCTCTCTCTCTCACACACACACACACACACACACTATATATATATATATATATATATATATATATATATATATATATATATATATTATATATTATATATATATATATATATATATATATATATCCTTCAAAGAAATATTCTCCTTTTATGTAGGTTTTATTCTGATAGCCAAACGACTCGCCAATTAACTGCTTGCACAGAGATATGTTGTTGAACGCTTGAATTCATCACTAAGGAAGTTTTATGGTCGATACGGGGATCTTGTTAAACAATATGAAATCTTAAGAATGTTAGATAGTATTAAGTACGACCATATACAGTGACTCCCTTTCACCAATCAGATCTAAAACTAACTGATGACCTTTACACCGAGCTTGACCTTTCACCGCACTCGAGAGGTTTTCATGAAACATTTGCGACGGGTGTAGCTTGATGACAGTGGACGCTGACTCCTTCCGGACACCTGGTCTAATCACAATTGAGATTCGCAGTTGTTCTTCATGTTGTGAACTGGAGATCGTAATTATTGCCAATCTGTCGTACTCTAGTGGAGTTTCGAATATCATTTGGTTCCTCTTCATTTTTACTTTTATCATTACGATGCTGTTGATTTTAATGTTGCTGTTGTTGCCTAACTAGATGTTTAACGTTTGAAGTACACAAACGCAAATTATAATGAAACCTTTGGAAGCCTTATATGTTAAACTATCGATAAAACATGTATTTCAATTTATATTAAGGACAGATAAGTTTTTATAAGTTTAGTTTTCATAGTTTATAAGTGTTATATGAAATTCTAAAGCAAATTTATAATATCTTAAAATTCATAAAGGACGCCGAACTGACCTTTAATAGCATATATTTCAACAAGTCTCGTAGACCTAAATTTTTCAGCGAATTGTTACTATATTTTCGTCATTTTAAAAAGCAAAAATATACGATTTAAAGTGTGATTTGGAAATGTTAATCTTGAAGTTGAGTTAATGTTGCTGAAATGCACATACATGTGTAATTTTGCGGCAATATAATATGTTATTAAATGTGTTATTATAATGTGTTATTAGCATAACATAACTGCGTTGATGCTCCATCAACTCGTAAAAATACAACACAAACAATGATGATATATTGAACAGCTGCACTTGTTTTCCTAGCAACGGCTGACGTAGTTCCTTGCGTCATAATCAAAGTAGGTTATACAGATTTTCATCCAATCAAATGAGGTGTTTTACAAAAATTTACATAGACCCTTTAGCAGTAACTGTGATCCTGTGATGTTGGTTGGCAAAATGATACAGATTCCTGGAATATGACGTCAAGAAACAATCAGATACTATAACGACGTCTATGTTTTAGCGGGTATCTATATCATTTTGCCACCCAAAGTTACAGGACCGCAGTTACTGCTAAAGGGTCTATTATAAAAGTCTAAATATTCAGGATGTCCGGGATACATATACAAATCTGGTGAATATTTGACAAACACGGACCTCTGGAACTCATGGGGTGGGATCAGGTGTCATGGGGGAGTAAGCACCCTCTGTTGACCGGTTACACATGCCGTGTGTCCACAATTAAATTCAAATGAGACAAGTGAAGAACAAATTCTCGTCACAATCGATACAGACGACTCAACAATCGCTATTGAACAGGCAACTCAACATTTCATTTAGTGAAACAGAGTAATCGCAAACAAAGTTATTATACCGACCATAAACTTTGCGCAACGATGGCATGATGAGCAATATAGAATATGAAAAAAAAATCAAAATTATCAAACGTTTAAAATAACAATTCAATAATATGAACTGGTACATTGAATTTTTCGGATTCATATAGAATTGAAAAAATGTCAACTCTTTTCATAAAACGAGGATAAACAACATGATGGAATCCGATTTTATGTTTGTATGGCTTACTTTCATTTCAAATGATTATATCAAATTTTACAGATAATCCAGAGTCATGTAAGTATATAAAACGAACTAGATAACCCTCAACAGAAATCGTCATATGCAGTTATTTTGGGAAATAACAGTTCTATAATTGTCGATCGGTGCATTGAAAAGTGCACCTCAGTGCTGTGAGTTAAAATAATGTGCGTCGTTTTCTGAAGACTTGACAGTAGTTAAGTAACGAATCAATTTTTGTAAATATAAACTGGAAATTTATCAGTAATGGACAGTTTTCGTCCAGGTAAATCCTTGTACCCGATGGCATGACGTATATGACCTTAAATTTAAATGTGTATACATTACCTATCTATTTATATACCTGGGCGGATGTATCCGGAGATGTACATTTCATGATGCCGATATCATCATGTTTTTGTACGTGTTTGTAACAATTAGCAATCCACTTGAAAGCTTTCGAAAAACGTGACAGTAAATGAAGATTTTACAAGGTGAAAGGAAACTTTAGTATTAGAATAATTGTTTGTAAAATGATTCACGATGTGAATGTTTTGTAGATTCATCCATGCTATGTATGTTTTTCAGATTTCTATTTTTAAGTTATATGGGTATCTTCGAAAACAGTGACCTCTTATTTTGTCAAAGTTTAAAATAAACTAACTTTATTTGTCAGAACGATATCTGATGACTACAATTTCAATACCACGGGGAAATGATAATAGTGTTCAGATTTGATAGCTGGAGTGAAAAAAAAGTCAACGAAACTGCACTTGACATTTCAGATTGTTTAGATGCCAAAATAAAGAGCAATTTTTACAACAGTATGGACAAGAATTATTCTAGCAATTGGTCTCTAAGCTTGTTCGCAAAATTTCACAAGACTCCATCTGTTTTTCTTATTATACAATGTTCTTGTGTATCGCTCTTAATCTTCTATCTGTACTTTGGACGCATCTTGGGATGTTTGAAAACGAGCTATCAATATAGCTTAAGGCCTCTTTACGTTTTTTTTTTGTATAGGTATAAATAATATAAAAAGATCAAATTTCGGGTTTTTGTATTTCTATAAATATCATAAACATATTACCAATAATTTTGTAAAAAAAAAAACATTAATGAATAGCAGCCAAATCAATAAGACAACATCAGATGAACTCGAATTTAAGACAGAGTTAGAGTTCCGAAACGAAAAAAAGCCAAGAAAATTACTTATTAAATGTATTCCGAAATCCGTCTAAGAGTAGCCACCGCAAAAAGATAACCACCTTTGACCGGAGTTCATTATTTAAACGATGTCATCGATTCGAAATATTATTTTAATTAGCATAAAAATATCAGCTGGTACCAGAATACCAGATACTGATTTATGTATACCCTCGGGCTGTGATAATGACCCAGTTGTTGTAAATTTTATAAACATACTACCAAAGTATATACATAAACCTAGTACCTGGTATTTCGGTACCAGCTGTTCATCTTATACTAAAGTAATATTTGGCACTGTTGACACCATTTTTCTAAAGCTAAGATAGTCATTTTTTACAGTGGTCACTCTTAGACGGATTTCGGCTATACCTTTAGAGATATTATTTGGCCTTGTATGATACCATTTTATCTTTAGAAAAAATCACATACTTTTCAAATTGGAGCTCAACTGATGAAGTCTAATTGACAGAAACGATATCGTCTTGAGCATTGTAACTTTGGTATTATGTTTATAATATTTATAATGCTCAAGACGATATCGTTTCTGTCAATTAGACTTCATCATTTGAGCTCCAGTTTAAAAGTTATGTGTATTTTCTAAAGAGAAAGTGGTATTATACAAGGCCAAATAATATCTCTAAAAGTATAGCCGAAATCCATCTAAGAGTAACCACTGTAAAAAATGACTATCCTAGCTTTAGAAAAAATTTGAATTGAAATGATGTTAACAGTGCCAAATATTACTTTAGTATAAGATGAACAGCTGGTACCGAAATACCAGGTACTAGGTTTATGTATACCCTCGGCGACTCAAATGGTCCACCAGCAGTGGCAACGACCTAGTGGTTATAAAGTTTATAAACATACTACCAAAGTTATAATGCTCAAGACGATATCGTTTCTGTCAATTAGACTTCATCAGTTGAGCTCCAGTTTAACTATTATAAACGTGATACCAAAATTAAAGTTTTGTAAACTAAAGAAAGCACACACACACACGGGGACCAAAACATTGTACATATTTTCAACTCCGCAAATAATTTCCAAGATTTCAAGTTTACGTGGGGGGGGGGGGGGGGGGGGGGGGGATCTCGAAACTTTGAACAAGAAATAAGTGAAACTAACAATGATAGAGTCAGTATATTTATTTTTGCTATTTTCTTCCTATAAACTAATACTTTCACTACTTTGAAGTCTATCATTGCCCATTTATTTGAACTCAATTTTGGACGGACATAGTTTGAGGTCAACTACTACAGATACATAAGCAAAATTTAATGTTAACGCCTTTGTATCAGGTAGATAATAATGAAATATATATACATGGTCATTAATTCGTGTATCATCCCACACTAATGACGATAGACTTTAGTAATTCCATGGCTTATCAAATAATGATTGATACCACGGCGGTAGTGTATATATTTCAACCTTGTGCTACTCGGTATTGGTTGTATTTCACTAAAGATGGCTTGAAAAATATGTCCAGTACTGTGAGTGTGACGTCAAAACCACTTGTTTTATAGGTCTCCATTTAATGTGTCCGCGGTAATTACGTAAAAAGTATGTTTCGGATTAGATCTATTTCAAATTCGAGCCCAACTGATGAAGTCTTATTGACAGAAACGATGGTCTTGAATATTTGTTTATGCAATTTTTGTTGCAAAAAGTAAATCTTTGGTATTATGTTTGAGATAGTCGTAATATGAACATCCTATATGATTGTATTTTATATTATAATAAAGTTTTACAATTTTTATTATAATTGTACAAAAATAATTCATATTTTTCATCACACAAACAATGATTTGTATTACTCCAACGCCATGACATTCATTATAACACATACGCGAACAATATCGGTCGGTCACTTCCGGATAGTAATCACGGACTTGTATTAAATGAGGTACTCTCCCTCAGGTGATTATTTAGTCCTACCTCAGTTTACTATATCATGTATGTCAAATGACAGACCCATGGATCAGATCAAAGATCAAACATTGTAAAGCGCCTATTTTTATATTATCTGTATTTAATACTGCACGACTGTCCTGCCCGTGTGACTCCGCAGATGCACAACTGAACATGCGACATGCAACTGGAGTAGGTCAAAATAAATGAGTAGGCGTTATCATCAAAACAGATAACGATAGGAGTGTTCGTACCGCAAATGAACTAGTGTTGTACGATATATATATATATATATATATATTATATATATAATATATATATATATATATATATATATATATATATATATATATATATATATATATACTTTCTTTTAAAACAAAAACTGAGAAAACTTGGCATTATTTTTACCAGGGTGGGTCGGTGGGTCGACATTGTAAAACATTAACAGATAATAAAGGAAGAAATACTAAATACTAAGACTGAATTACTTTGTTCAAAAACTGCGTCATGATATTGTTTGTTTGTTTATTGTTGTTTAACGTCCCACTCAAGAATATTTCACTCATATGGAGACGCCACCAAATGCCGGTGAAGGGCTTCACATTTTGGCCTATGCTCGGCACTTTCGGCCATTGAGCAGTGAGGGTTCTTTAACGCGCCGACACTTACTGTGACACGGGACCTCCAGTTTTTACTGTCTCGTGTCACAGTAGGTGTCGGCACGTTAATATTGTAAAATAAACCACAATATTTTACACCTGCCGTTTGAACCTGTGTATGCAGATAAGCATTTGCGGACGTTCTCAGTTTAGGTTAAAATTTGAATTGACTGCAATACCCACACACGTGAAACCATTCCAAGACACAATATTTCTTATCTTCCTGAGTTCATATTTCTGTAAAAGAAGCACCCAATGTATCTAAAGCCACATATTACATATCAATAAAATGTCCCTATTAGAATGGTCTATAGTGACTGTAAATTGCTCATCCGGTACTTTGTCGGCGTTATTTGGGTCAGGATATAAATACATTTGTAGTTAGGGCAAGCGTACTGCGTCACGTTTCTAGATAAATATTGAGGTATACCTCTTTTTGGCAACGTCAGCTATAAATAGATCAAAGACCACAATTATTGCTATATAAATAGCCATGTCGGCTGTTGTACATGGAGATAACGTTTCCTTATGATGTGAACCGTATACTTTTTCCGTCGTAACACTGACACTTTTTGGGAAATTCTCAACCCCCCCCCTCCCCTTTCAGAAAATCCTGGACTCGACCATGGAAGGTTGTACGTGCGGAATGTATCACCCATGATCAACGCTTTACTTTCCGTCCCATCGTCATTACAAGCCCGTCGGAAGCACAGGGAGTGGGGCTTGGACTGACCCCCCCCCAAATTGACAGTGCATTATGGTTCAAATTGTATTTGAGATGGTATCTTAATTGTTGTCTGCAATAAGTCAATTAAATGTTGTCCATTTCTGTAGCCCCCGCCCCCATATGAATTCCGTTCCGACGGGCCTGTTCAATAACAAACCGTATACAGTATCGTATTGCTGTCATTTTATATAATCTCGAAATTTCGAGTTATTATATCGAAAATTTGAAAGGATTATTCATTACGGAAATGTTAATCTTCCATAGTACATAATCTACAATATCTCTTGATATTTCTATTTATATATCCTACTACATGTCTTAAATGTAGCTCGGTCTGTACGAAAATGGTCTAACCGTCATTTGAACATGTGCATGTGCCACAAGTGTGTGTGTGTGTGTGTGTGTTATAATTTGATAATAAAATGAAACCCATACGATTTGACTATTTTTAATGAATTCTTGACTTAAAAGGTTAATGATGATTATTAATGTACATGTACATGTATTTTTATCTGTCAGTGTTAAAGATTGTACTTTTAATCAAAGTACTGATACGAGTTGATGGTAATAGTAAGTTTTAATGAGGTATATAATACTCTCGGTATACTAAATACTTTTTAATTCGGTAAAATTAGGTTTTACAAAAAAGTAACTAAAAATTGGGTCAGACATTTGGCCTAACGCGAGTACTGATGGCTTATTTATTATGCAACAAACTACATAGTTATGATTATAAAAACATCGTTTCTCTATGCAACAGGACAGTATTGTACCCTTACACTGTATTCCCCATCAGTAGCCTTAAATCTCTAGGTCAATACGTGTACATGTAAAACATTTTCACAACTTCAAAGACTGCCGCGAGTTTCTCGTCAGTTAAGATCACGTGAATGAGGAATGACGCAACTTCTATGTCCAACTTCTCAGACAGATCTTGGCAATACACAGTAAGGGAAACTTTACCAAAACTCATTTGCATAGGCGTCGGAACCGGGGGGGCTAGGGAGGGCTTAGCCCCCCCCCCCCCACTTTTTTTGGCAAAGATAGACATAGGTGTTGAAAATTGGGGCTTAGCCCCCAGACGTTTATGGCGTGTGTATGTGTTTTAAGTTGGTTTAGCCCCCCCACTTTCAATTTGAGTCCGACGCCAATGATTTGCATATTAATCATGCGCAAGCCTGTCTATCGATTTTAATGTAAATTCTATCACAAGAGTATAATGGTAAAAAATCATTGAATGAATTGAAATGTAACATTCTAAAGCAAATTTATAATACCTTAAAATTCATAAAGGACGCCGAACTGACCTTTAATAGCATATATTTCAACAAGTCTTGTAGACCTATATTTTTTAGCGAATTGTTACTATATTTTCATCATTTTAAAAAGCGTGATTTTGAAATTTTAATCTTGAAGTTGAGTTTATGTTGCTGAAATGCACATACGTGTGTAATTTTGCGTCAATATAATGTGTTATTAACCCCATACTGCAAAATGTTCTTTGACTTGTTCCCAGTAAACAACTTAGCATAATTAACATAACTGCGTTGATGTTCCATCAACTCGTAAAAATGTGGCTATACAAGGTTAATTAATAGGTTTCTGATTGTCTTTATGAAAAGCTTATAAACGGTATCACTACAGTTGTAACATCTGTAGTATTCACTGGTGTTAAATTGATTACCTCGATCTGAACATGGCGGAGCTAGAAATAGGTAAGATCGTTTCATGCTAATATCTAATTAAGTAAACGAGTTGTTATTAAACATTACTCTGCCGGAAGGTTGATCTGTACGGATTTGTTGTGAGTTGTTAGGAATTGGTTCGGATTGTTAGGACTTTGTTAGGAATTCGTTCGGAACTCACTCAGACTCTATATTGAATGGTAGGAATTGTTAGGAATTGTTTAACTCGAATAATTCAAGCCCGCTCCGGTTCCGATTCTCTCCATCTTACGAGGTTAACGCAGTGATCGTAGTGAACGGAATATAGCGACTGAATTATTCGGGTTAAGTTAGGAATTGTTAGGAATTGAAAAGCAGTCTAGCCGATCCTAACAATTCGAAACAATTCCTAACATTCAATATAGAGTTCCGAACGAATTCCTAACAATCCGAACAAATTCCTAACATCTCGCAACAAAACCGTACAGACCGATCTTGCGGCTTGACAATAACTGCATATTAGCATATATTAAAACGATCTAACCTATCTGTAGCTCCGCCATATTGGGATCGATGTTTAACACCAGTGAGCAGGCCTTATTAGACTTGGTCAATAAGATGTAGTTGTAGTGCACAGACGTGTTTTAAATTGTCTTGTACATGTATATATACAACGCGCGCGCGTGCGTGTGTATGTGTGTGTGTGTGCGCGCGCGCGTGTTTGAAAAGAGCTATTAATCACTATAATTTAGATTACATTAAACATATTTTATTGCAAAATATATTCAAAGGGATTGGATAGACATTTTCCAATTTATGATTTTTTTATTTTACAAAGTTATACTTATATACGCATATCTATTAATAACATACATTTATCATAGTTTGTAACATAATATGCAGAAAGAAGTTTCTACTATAACACGTGTTGTCACATTACTTTCAAACGGTCGATTAAACGGACGACAGTTCGAGCCCTATCCTGTTCTCAGCCCTTTTGACTTAGCGGGATTTACTCTTGGGAGCCGCCTGGAGCGCGCTTTACTCTTGATCGTGAGGTTGTGAGTTCGAGTCCAGTCGGCGGCAGGTTGGTTTCCTGTCCTTCGGATGAGACATTAAAATTCGAGGTCCCGTGTCACAGTAGGTGTCGACACGTTAAAGAACCCTCACTGCTCAATGGCCGTAAGTGCCGAGCATATGCCAAAATATTTGAAGCCTTTCACCGGCATTTGGTGACGTCTCCATATGAGTGTTCAAGATTCTTGAGTGGGACGTTAAACAACAATAAACAAACAAACAAACCACGAAATGGGAACATGATAAACCATGTAAATAAACAAGTGTTCCAGTTTATGATTAGGTATGTTGGGATGTAATTTTGAAAGGATACTTTTCTTGAAATAGAACATTAATAATGATAAAAAACCAAAATTCATTAAAGTAATAACGCCGATATAAACCTTTTTTTCACCACTGATGGTGTATTGATGTAATAAAGAGTGAAATTATGTTTCCGCGTAAAAAAAAAATATCGCGTTACAATCGGAAATTTATTTTCAATATTTCTCCGACTATTTCTAATTTTAACGCAAAATTTTGATACACAGTTAGAATAATTATATGAAATTTTACTTTAAAAAAAGAAAAATTGTAGCGTCGCCGGTAGGATTCGAACCTACGCGGGGAGACCCCAATGGATTTCTAGTCCATCGCCTTAACCACTCGGCCACGACGACATGTATGTAATGGAATCAAAATAACATATGATCAATTGTCTTTGAGTCTTAGCACTTTTGATGATTTTCAATGTTATTTACAGCTCTTGGATATATTATTTCACTATATTTTCATCTTTATCATCTCATAATCAAAGATCCATTGCCCTGTTCTCGATAAAGACACTGTTCATTACGTTGTTAGATAATTGTAAGCGTGCTTGATCGAGACGTTATAGGGGAGTTAACTCGTATATGTAGAACGACAGTCTCATACAGAATTGTCGGTCTTTGATTCGTACATATCATTCATAAACAAAAATCTTTACCTGATTAAATTTAACTTCATACAATATGCACACACACACGTACACACAGCCTACACAATGAAAAAATATATGGTTTTAAATAAAGAGTGATACTGAATATCAGACAGAGTTAAAATTTTCACTTGGCGAGTTTTGGATGTCGTTCCATGGACTGAACTTCCAAAACAAAAAGGAAAGAAAAGTGAAATAGAACGAAAAAAAAAAAACGAATATTCAATGTCATTTAATTTGGAATCAAAATATAAGTAAAAATATGTTACAGAGAGGTGAAATTTATTAATAGAGCTATATAGATAATCGACTCTTGTAAAAGTAATTCAACAGTATTTCAGTCATATCGTGGCGGCAACAAGCTGGGAGGCTTCTGAAATTCTGACCAACGCTAAGGACTTCATTCTATGCAGAGAGGGCTTTTTAACGTGCCAAGTCTATACATGATACGGGACACGATTTTTTAATGTCTCATGCGAAGGACAGAAAATCGTCGTGCTCTGGCTGGAGATCGAACCCAGAACCTTGTGATTCCAAGTCGAGCATACTTACTACCAAATCACAAATTATTCCGCAACACATGAAAAATATTCACGGTGCCAATTTTAAGGGAAATCAATAAAATGAAAACAAATGACATGTTTGTTGCGATATATTTTTTAATCTTGTGTCATAATGAAATTAATTAAGGAACATAAATTCAAATCAAATGATTTAAAACAAATATCCATATTTTCAGCAATTAATTTTATTAACTTAATTATTACTTTTCAATTTTCAATACATGTTTTTTACGTTTTCATGTCTTGCTTTATTTTTATATACATTTTTATTTTTCTTTGCTTTTTTGTTTTGTTTTTTTTTTTAGTTTTTTATTCATGGATTTTATTTATTTTTGTATGTTTTTTGTGTGAGTGTGTGAGTGTTTCTTTTGCTTTAGTTGCTGCTGTTTATTCGTTTGCTACTTTTTAATATATTTTCTTCATTTGAGTTAACATTTCTAGGCGGTTACAATTATTTGTTTTGCCTGTTCTTATTTCTCAGTTTTGTTTTGAACGCTGTGTATGTTTTGCATAATATTATTCGTTTTTGTAATTGTTTTTCTTATTAGTTTTTTATTTTTGTTTGTTTTGCTAGGCTTTTTTTGTCTTTATATTTTTTTTTTGTTTTGGAGCTTTTTTTATATTTTATTTTATTTCTAATTTTTTGTTTCTCTTTTGTTTTTGTTGTTATTTTTTTATTTTGTTTTTAATTTTTTTTATTGTTTTTTATTTCGAGTTTTTTGTCTTTTATTGTTTTTTGTTTTGTTTTTTGTTTGTTTGTTTTTTTTTTTTTTTTTTTTGGTTTTTTTTTTATTGTTTTGTTTTTTTTTTTTTTTTTTTTTTTTTTTTTTTTTTTTTTTTTTTTTTTTTTTCTGTTTTTTTTTATTTAATTTCATTTTTTTTTAAATTAATTTTCTATTCTATTTTTTTTTATTGTTGTTATATCTGGTTGTTTAAAGAAAACATGCTGACAATGGTTTTAAAAAATATGTTTTTTTTATTTTTGTAATTAGCTTATTTTCATTATTTTTTAATTTTATTCTTTTTATTATTTTTATTGTTGTTATTTTGTGTCTTTTCAGTACACATGGTACATGGTACAATTTTCTTTTCCTTTCATCTGAGCAACACTTTCTAAGGTGGTTGCTAGTATCTTTTTGTGTGTGCTTACGTTTTTTGTATTCTTATTTATTGTTGGTTTTTTTTTGTTCTTTCTTTTTTCGGTTTTTTTATTTTGTTTGTGCTTTTTGATTCTTCTTTCATTAAATTTATTCTTTTTTGGGCGTTGTTAATTTTTTCTTTTCTTTTTTTTTAGGGGGGGGTGTCTGTGATTTTTCTAAGCACACATGGTACAATAAGTGATATTATAATTATGTCAGATTTTGTGTATATTCATCTCATGGTTTTGGTATTATTCTTTATTGATTTTTACTTGTTTTTTAGCTTTCATGTTTTTGTATTGTCTTGTTTCTTTATTTTGATGATGATTTTTTGTTTGTTTGGTTATATATATAAACATATGCATTATGCAAACATTTTTCTAAACTCAGAATAACTAACAAAATATCAAAATAGCTCAATGATACCCTATTATCATATTCTGCCTTCATAATTTTTTTTTTCTAGGCTTTGCTTTAGTTTCTGTATTTTCTATTAAAGGAATGTCCACTATTATACTGTGTCATGTATTCAATATGTAGGCTTATTTCCAGTTATTTTCCATTTCCAAGAGGTTGTCCGTTTTTCTACCTGGGTGAGTTTACTGCGGGAAAAACAGAGTGGAAGAAATGATAATAAAACAGTAGGACAACATTGTAAAAGTTTAACTAAAATAAATATTACTATAATAAATGAACCGAAAAATATCATAAACTTGATCCCATGTGCTAATTCAATTCATTTATACATTTGGTGACTGAGAGTTTATGTTACTTGCCAGGTATAGCCATTCCAATTTTTTTCTCTGTTTAGTGTCTGCTGATAGATAGGTTTTGAGATTTAAAAAAAAAAAAAACAAAAAACAAAAAAAAACACAAACATCTAGGGAAAAAAATGAAACACAGCACTAAAATGATCAGTTAAAAATAAACATTAAATTTATCATTGTGAAAAAACGAATATTCCATCGGTTATATCTTAGTGTATGTATATTTTTGTTTTTCGTTTCTTTTTTTTCTGTTAACACATAAGCAAAACACTTTTTTTAAAATGTGCATTTGTTCTCATAAAAATGTCTTGGGTTTTTTTCTGTCGTCTTTTGTTTTTTTCCTAATAGAAAGATAGTTTTCTGATTTTAGGGTGAACACTAAACATAAAAAAAACCTTGGAATGGCCTAATCCATGAATGCTCGGTCACATATCCACTAGCATCTTCCCAAATTAAGGTTTTCTGATACACGTTGTTCCTCAACAGATTACATTTCACATTTGGCGGTCACTGGTGGCAACATCTAGCTCCGATCTAAAATTTCACTTAAACTGACCCGACACTGAGTGACCCCTGACTTTAGCCAATGAAAAGAATAATGACCAGCACGTCGCCATTATTCTGTGTATTCGTACTTTCCCCTCTATCATGTGGTCGATGCGTGATCGATTGTTAGACGCATTCTGATTGGCTCATTCAACGGCAATTGCCCCCAATGGAAATCAACGCCGCAAAGTCGCTATATATAGAACAAATCTGTCAAGGTGACTTGGGCAGATGAGCCACTAGTTACCTAAATAACTTGGAATGATCAGGAAATACATATAATTAAGTAAAATTTATTTATTTGATTTCTTTTCACAAATATGATATTGTAATAATAAGTCTTTTTTAAAGAAAACGTTGAATTTTTGTACTATAATACAAACAAATATCCATTTTGACAGCTTGTATGACTTAAATGACAAATGACAAAAAAAGAAAACAATGGAAAATAAAAAACAAACCTAACCCCCCCCCCCCAAAAAAAAAGTGATAAATGTCACATGGTATGCGAATTCCTGAAGACACATAGCACAAATCTCTAAGAAATATTTACACAGTGTCAGGTGTACTAAGGTTTTGGAAGAAAATTAAAAATTTCATAAAATCTGAATATGACAAGAAGTCTATAATTACCAATAAAAACCCACGTCGAAGTCCACAAAAGGTTTCTTTGGTTTCATCACTTGGTTGTGGCGGAGGAGGTGTATCTATTGGAAGAGAGGAAGAGAAAAAAAGCGTGTGATGAACTAAAGAATTAATATAGTTATTGTATAAGTCGGTAGGAAAAATTGACTTCCTTTAAGAAATTTCATTCTGCCTTGTCTGTCAGTGTTAATTATAAGTATCGAAGATGTTAATCAATTAATAAACTACTGTACTAGCTTATTTATATCGTTGCGAAGCAACCATGTCATGTAAATGAGACACGTGATGTTTGGTTAATGGTGATAAAACATTTATGCAAAGTTCAATAATTTTCAGATAGCATGGCATTGGTTTTAATAGGGAAGACAGTCGTTATAACGGAAATACATGTATATTAAGATTCTCACCTTTCTTCGGTTTGTTATGACCCATTATGTGATAAACAGCCATCACAAGAAATGTGTAACAAGGAATCATGCTGTTAAAAATGTTAAGAAAGAAAAACGAAACAAAGATGAGAAGATAGTGAGAAAAACAAAATAGTGAGAAAATGAAAGTAGCGAGAAAAAGAAAATAGAGGATATAGAAAATAGTGAGAAAAAATAATAATATAAAAGGAATATGATAGAACAGATATAGAAGATACACGTATATGTAAATATTCCATCAAACTAAAAAAGAATATAAGTCAGAATAGTTATTTTTGGTCAAAATTCATATAAATAAATAAATCAAATGATATTTTGTTCTAACACCGAATTAGAACGAGAATAAAAGCAGAGATCTGTGGCAGATATATGTTAGAGTCGCGTTAAAAACAAATCTGGTGACGTGAACTCGGAAAGCGGCATAGAGATGGGAACATAAAAAGAAGAAAAATGCCAGAAAAAGAAAGAAATTGTGGTGCTTTGTTCCGTAGTTTTAATGACTGGTTCATCATATTGATCAGTTAACACTTAGGCTAAATGATACAGCACAAAAGGTACATGTCTATTTTCTTTCACCATCTGATACATTTATAGAAAAATGAGAGGGCAAAATTATTCTGTTTCACATTCTAATTTCGAATTACAATGTATTTTAAAGATGGCGCATGTTTTTATACCAATGTAATTTAGCTGACACAAGTACATGTCTTTCAAATATAATGATAATAATGGGTCACTGGTCAGGAATTAATATCATCAACATGCGGGCCCTGTAAAGGGTCCAATTCTCATTGCAAAATATTCGATATTTTCCCAATTATGTTCACTGTGTAGCTCAGTGAAAAAAATACAGGTTGAAAATACAACAGTCGGCTCAAGTAAAACATTTATCAATTTAATAAAAAAAGTTAAATGAATCACAAGTTTTGTCTTTTTATTAGTAAAATGACAAAAGTTACTTTGTATAATACCAAATTTAGCCCATTGCGACTTAAATTCCCCACTGAAAAGTTAGGACCCCGTACCAAAAAGGGTCTATAAGCCCCTGTTGGTGTATGGTGCCAAACTGGAAAGGATATCACATGAAATTAGTCCTAACACTAGATCTATACAACGGTAAAATTTATTATGTTATGACAAAAGGGTGAATCTCAAATTCGAATGCAGTACTCAACAAAGTAATTTGGTCATAGATAAAGGTAAGATGCCAGCATAAGTCAATGTTTCTTGTCGTATCTGTCATTCAAATGTTAATTTAAAATGTGCAGGCATTAGCATTGGGTTACTATGACTGTTTTACAAAAACATGACAGGGTATCGGCGATTCTCCTGTCAGTTAATATCCTGACGCCTCGCAGTGAAACTTTATTTCTGACAGGCGAATCGCCGATACCTTGTCAGTTTTTATAAAACAGTCACATGATAACCCTTAAATGTCAAGAATAAAAATTGACATATAAATGTCTCAATTTCTCATTTAGTAATGAGAGAGAGAGAGAGAAAAAGAGAGATTGAGAGAGAGAGAGAGAGAGAGATGAGAGAGAGAGAGAAAAAGAGAGATTGAGAGAGAGAGAGAGAGAGATTATTTAGGCTATATGAGTATATCGGCACGGCTTTTTTTTATCATAAAATACTTACATTATTGCCCAGTGGTATTGATATCAGGTTTATGCAACAGATATGTAGAAATCTAATATAGATCTACAATGTCGTGATCGAAGAACTTTGTTTCTGTTTGCTACTCGACTGACAATAAACGCCCAATGATAATAACTGTTCTCTAGGAAACGCCAGTTACCAAGTTGCGAATGTAAGTTGGGTGAAACAATAGAATGACGTCATAGGTTTCTGGGTCCCTGATCAATTTCTTACAGAGTTGTCGGTCCATGCACTCTGTTGCGCGATAGAACAAGGACCGATAACTCTGTGTAAGAGACTGGGCCCCTGCCCCCAAAGTCACCAAATTTACACAGTACTCAAGCTCAATTACTATTTTATGATTTTCAGGTAAAAACGTGCAAATTTTTAATCTTTGGACATGTTTGTATATTGACGATATAAATAACTATCAAAAACATTGCTCAAGAAAACCTGAGAAATACTCATATTTGTTTGAGTACGTGCTCAAATTTTAAGTACCCTACTCAACGTATTTAAATGTTCCTTATCACTCAAACCCATAAGTTTTTAAAAACGATTTTATAGTCAAGATAATGAAATAAAATTTGAGTATTGAGTAAATTCGTTGACGTTTGGACCCGAAGTCACAAAATTTACTCAAAACTCAAGCTCAACTTTTTATTTCATTATTATAACTATATAGTAAAACTTCGAAATTTAAGATTTAATTTGATTTGATTTTTTGTTTTACGCCATACTCAACAATCTTTCAGTCATATGATGGCGTCCAGTTTTTATTGGTGGAGGAGAAACCCCGGTTACCCGGGTAAAGACCACCGACCTTCCACAAGAAAACTGGCAAACTTTCCCACTTAATTCGAAATGACCCTAGCGGGATTCGAACCAGGAGTGAGACCGAAATTTAACTGAACAGGAAAAACATCATTAATTTACGTCATTCACATAATTTTTTTTTTTTTTTGTATCACATCATTTATAATTTTCCTGTTAAAATGATTAAATAAGTTGAGTACGGTACTCAAAATTTGATGACATTTTATTGATATTTCTGAAGTTTTCTTCAAATGAGCAAAAACTTTCACAATTATTTACAATTGTATGCCATCAATATACAAACATGTCCAGTTACAGAACAGATATTGCCTGTTTTTGCCTTAAAATCATGAAAAGTTAGTTGAGCTTGAGAACTTAGTAAATCTGGTGAATTCGGTCCGACAAACAGAGGCTTATCTTTCACAGAGTTGTCGGTCCTTGCACTCATTAACACTCTCTGTTAACGTCTAAAAAGAAGTCCCAAAAAACGTGGTCATGTAACCCACATAATGTATGTAAAAATCAAATTACACAGAGTAAGGAAACTTTTTGCAAAACATAATTATAGTCCTTAAATTTATATCCACTTTTAAAAAGCATTTTCATAGACCGATTTCATACATTATAAAGATCAGAATTATACATTTTGCCAGACTGGTAAAAGTCGAAACGTTAACAGAGGTTGTTGAGAAGTGCAAAGACCGACAACTCTTGTGTAGCGCCTTTATAACCAGTGGCGGATTCAACCGGCCCCTGCTTTTCGACGCCAAAGTATAGATGTATGTACAGTAAAAACCAACTCAAAAGCTCCGAAGTTGACAAAAATGGTTAAATATGAAAACATTTCTCAACTCTTCCTTCCATCTACCTTGAAATTCTTGAACCACCCTGGCTTTGTATATTTTCGATTTTATGGCTTTTGACTACGCGTTGTTGTATTTCAGTACATATCATTGAAGTAATTTTCGTTTGGTTTTCTCAGCATGTATAGATATGACGATTTGCTTGTAAACAAGCTTTGGAACTGTAAAAACGATTTTCCCTGGTGCTATTATAAACTGTAGGTTGCAAAATTTAATCATAGATTTCGAAATCATTACACAGAATGAATACACTATCTTCACGCGTACGAAATCTTGTCACCCAACCCCCCCCCCCAAAAAAAAAAAAAAAAAAAATTACGCCCCTCTCTCCTCTTTGAAAATTTCTTGTTAACGGTCTAACTAGGCATAGGGCTTTGTTGACATGAGATAACATCTCAACTCTGAAAATCTGGCTTGACCAGGATCGCAACAAGAACCTTCCTGTTGAAGATCTAGCGCTCTAACAATGGAGCTACTCTGCCCACTTTTCCTTTGTCTGATTTATTTTCCTCCATACAATATCACACGCGCATGCGTATTCTTTTAAATAAAAAGCGATATTGAAATTGAGAGAGTTCAACGCTGTGCAAAATTTCATTGGAGAATCCAGAAAGGAGATTCCGGGTTTTAGATCTCCCTTCTCTGTGTTGTACCCATCTTCCTATGTCAAGGTTTTCTTATCCGTTTCGTTCCTCATATATTGAACGATGTGGATCAGAAAACTTTGTTTTGGGAAGATAGGACAGACGTCCTTTGGATTTTGTTTATTGTTGTTTAACGTCCCACTCAAGAATCTTTCACTTATATGGAGACGTCACGTCCTTTGGAGAAAACAAAAAGGAGAGAAAAGTGAAATAGTACAGAAAGGAAATGGCTATTTTAGTGTCATTGATTTTCGAATAAAATAAGTACAATGATTTTAAAGAGAAGTTAAATTGATTAGTGTGTGGGAGCTTTAGAAATATACTAGATCTATATAGAAAATCGACTCTTATGACTTTGAAAAAAAAATATTCAGGGGAAGTTTGTGTTTTGGTTTTGTTTAAATAATTGTTGTTTCCGCCTAGAATTTTCACTTATATAGCTTGCTGTCAATTGAAAAATGCCACACATTTTGACTTGTTCTATAGACTAACACCAATGCAGTACATTGCTGTGAGACATCCTATACACACAAGAGATCCATTTCACTGCCATTATTTTACACAGATTTGTCGGGCCAATCTCTTGTCAACGTCTAGAAAAAAGTCCCAAAACATGTGGTCATGTAACCCACAGCTTGAATATAAAAACCAAATAATTCAGAGTAAGAATACTCTTCACAAAAATATAGTCCCTATATTTATATCCATTTTTTAAAAAAGTATTTTCGCCTCAAATAGTATTCTATTCTATGTCAACACTAAAACTTAATGCAAGAAAGCAAATAGCTTACAAAGAGCAAAATCTAGAGTATATTTATACTTTGTCAGAATCTGGCAAAAATCGAACCGTTGACAGAGAGTGTTTGAAGGAACGACAACTCTGTGTAAGAGATTGTTGCTGTGTAAGAGTGTTTCACTGCATCGTTGCAATCCATATGACATGGATTATATCACTTGTCTTATACCAAAAAATGGAAAAATTATCCACAAATTAAAATATCCCACAACACATGAAGAATATTAACGATGCAAAGGGAGATCAATAAAATGAAAACAGAACACAGATTTGTTGCAGTATCTTTATTAATGTTGTGTCGTAATGAAATCAATGAACATTCATATTTTCAACAATTACTATTACTAAACATAACCATTCGTATATTATTAATTTATTTTTTTGTGTCTGTTATTCCTGGATTATATATATTCATTTATTTATTTGTGTGCTGTTTATATATTTTATTTCCTGTTTTTTCTTGTTTTTGTTTTTGTTTTTTTTTTTTTGTTTTTATGGGTTTTTTTTTATTTTGTATTTTTTTTGTTTTTTTTTTTGTTTTGTTTTTTTTGTTTTTTTTTTTTTAATATTTTGGTTCGGTTTATGTTTTTTTTTTACAGTTTTTCCTTTGCTTTCACGTTTTTAATTTTTTTAATTCTTATCGCATGTTTTATTATTATTATTATTATTATTATTATTTTATTATTATTATTATTATTATTATTATTTACTTTTGTTGGTTTTTTTTGTCAGGATTTTTTGTTCTATTTATTTGTGTTTAATCTTGTTTTGCTTTTTATTATTTTATTATGCACATATGGTACATAATGTTTTTTTGGTTTTTTATTTGTTTGTTTGTTTGTTTTTTTGTTTTGTTTTTTATTTTGTTTTATTTTTGTTTGTCTATTTTTGTTTTCCATGTTGTGTTTTTTTTTTTTTTTAGCTTTTATTTTGCTTTTTTTGTCTTTTTTGTTGTTGTTTTTTTTTTTGTCTTTTTTTTTCTTTGTTTTCTCTCTTTCTTTCTTTTTTTGTCTTTTTTTGTTTTTTAGCTTTTATTTTGCTTTTTATTGTTTTTTTTTTGGTTTGTCATATTTTTGCTTCTTTTTATTTTGATTTTTTGTAAGTGTGATTGTTTTGTTATTTTTTTTTTTTTTGACAATTTTCTTGTGTTTTCCTTTTCTATATATCTTTATGTTTTTTTTCTTTCGTTTTGTTTTTAATTGATTTTATTTTTTGTTTTTTGTTGTTGTTATTTTTGGTCAATTTCTTGTACAGGGTACTATATACAAAGAATTTCTTTTTCTTTCATCTGAGCAGATGATTGTAAGATTGTTGCTAGACTAAGTATTTTTGCTTGTTTGTGTTCCTATACATGTACATTTTTCATAATTTTTGTTATTCTTATCTATTTTTTTTTTTGCTTCTTTTTGTTTTATTTTTATTTTTTTTTTCAGTATTTGTTATTTTTTCTTTTTGTTTCCTTTTTGGGTTTTTTAAGTTTTTATTTGTTGTTTTTCTGTGTTTTTTCTAAGTAAACATAGTACAATGTGACAATATGTATTAATTTTTGTTTATATTTATTTCATATTTTCGCTATTAACAATTATTGAATTTTTCTTACTTTTTTAGCTTTTATGATTTGGTTTTGACTGGTGCTTTCTTTTCATGATTCTTTTTCTTTTTTTTTTTTTGGGGGGGGGAGTTCTTTTTTTTTTCTAAGTACACATGGCACAATATGCGAAAATTTTTCTAAACTCAGAATAACTAACAAATTTATCAATGATTCCCTATTATCATATTCTGCCTTCATAATGTTTTTTTCTAGTCTATGCTTTAGCTTCTGTATTTTCCACTAAAAGAAAGTCCACTATTATCCTGTTTCATATCTTCAATATGTATTTCCATTTATATTCCATTTCCAAGAGGTTGTCCAATATTCTGTCCGAGTGAGTTTACTGCGGAAAAAAAAGTGCATGTAGGAAATGATAATGGAACAGTGGGACAACGTGGTAAAAGTGAAACAAAAATATTAGATATAATAACTATAAATAAACTGAGGAATTTCATAAACGAGAAATATTGTGCTAAGTCAATTCATTTATATATTTGGTGACTGACTGTTAATACTTGGCAGGTACACAGGTGGACAAGACCATCTAAGCGTGCCTTGCCCATAACCCTTTGATTTCTAAGTTTATTTTTTATTC